>JAUZSV010419884.1:0-10827 GCA_034780495.1 Parotocinclus cesarpintoi
GCGCGTCAGATCACACTGGATAAGTTCTTCAAACGTTGACTGGAATTTAGTAAGAACTTGTTTTTTTACAGTATTATACTTTGCATGCTGAGTACCTATACATTGTGTTGTAGATCGCTTCGAAAAACTTGTTGCAAATTAATTCTTCAGTGAACGAAGTTGGTAAGCAACAGTAGTTCTTGTTTGTATGTTCGCTATACGTCCAAATCGCACAATAAAGGTTTAATGAACATTTAATATGTAACATAGCACGTCCCGTCTTGTAACATAGGGCATGTTCATTTAATCGGACCAAAACGACCCATTAACTGGAATCGACTGTATTGGGTTTTTGCTAGTCCTTTTGCCTTCAATACTAAATTCAACAAGGTGCTATTCTTGTTGTCTGTTCCTTATAGAGTTTGGCCCATAGTGACATAATTGCATCATGCAGTTGCTGTTTTGTCGGCTGTATATCCAAAATGCGAATCTACCGTTCCACCACATCTCAAAGGTGCTCTATGAGTCTGAGATCTGGTGACTTTGGAGGCTATTTGAGTACATGTTCAAGAAACCAGTTTGAGATTATTTGAGCTTTGTGACATGGTGCATTATCCTGCTCAGTCAATGGTACTTACTGGTCATAAAGGGATGGACATGGTCAGCAACAATACTAAGGTACTCAGGACAATAGTTGGGTAGGCTATTGTGTTTAAACTATGCTCATTTCGTGTTCAGGGGCAATAAATAGATGTCCCAAGAAAGTATCCCCTTCATCATTTACCAGTCTGAACAACACAGAATGGATCCATGCATTAATGTTGTTTAGTCCAAATTCCGACATTACAGTCCGAATGTCACAGCAGACCAGACAACATTTTTTCAGTCTTCTCATGTCCAGTTTTGGTGAGCGCATTCCTCAGTTCAGTTCTTATCTGACAGGATCAGCACCCAATGTGGCCTTCTGGTGCTAAAGTGCATCTGCGTCAGGGTTTCGACATGATGCGTATTGAGATGCTTTTCTGCCCCATAGTGATTCAGCAGGTCATCTTGACCATGTTTACATGCCTAAATGCATTGAGTGACTGAGTAGATATTTGCATTAACAAACAGCTGAACATCTGCACCACAGGGGTTTGATAATCATATATGATGTGTGGAATGTAGAGAATAGTTATTAAGGCTAGCTTTTTTACATGGTCTGTAACTATGGGTTTCTCATAGCGTTAATAATTATTGTACAGGGTGAGTCAAAAGACACAGGACACCCTTTTATTTCAGAAACAAAGGGGAAAATGGCATATCTGATTACCCCAGCAAGTATTGGGTGAGATTCTTTTAGGCTATGCCCGGAACATGGCCACCATCTTGAAAGCTTCCATATTATATCAAGGTCAAGTTTTTCTAATGGGAATGTGGTCATGTAGCATACGAAAGAAGACTAGAATTGTCTCAGAAATCCATCTCGTGGTTCAAAAGTTATCAACACAGAAATTTCAGAACTTTTGTTGTTTGTTAAAGGTAACTGATGTCAAGGGAACACAGCATAGCCACAGTCTTTAACAACCGACACAAAAAAAAGATCACAAATTTCACACAGCATTTACACAGTACGGTTAAATCGCTCATAGCCAAATTCAGAGAAACCAAAACTGTGGATGACAAGCCATGTAATGATTGTCCAAAGTACGGCTACCGAGAAAGACAGTGGTTTTATTAGCCTTTGCAAAAAGTTGAAAACGCAGCACGCAATGTGTCCTGTGACCTTTGACTCACCCTCTAGATACAAACCTTCATAATGACATTCATTAGTGATAATTAGCTATGGTCGCATGACAGGGCTACCCATTGGTTTATTATCTCCTATAATGTTTGTTTTTGATGTTTATGGTTCCATGAACAGCCGCTCTTCTGACTTTGTTGCTGTTTGGCTTTGTTTAGGTGCGCACGATAGCTTGCCAGCTGGTATCTGCCCTGTATTACTTGCACTCCCATCGTATATTACACCGTGATATGAAACCACAGAACATCCTTCTGGGTAAAGGCGGAGTGGTGAAGCTCTGCGATTTTGGGTTTGTACTTCACAGGCTGTTAAAGCAAACAATGTCATAAAATATTTATTCAGATAATGAGGAGGAAATTCTGCTAAGTCAATGGTTGTAACTTCTTAATCATTTGCCTGGTAAATTCTTATCTCTAGGTCTCTTTCAGATGACTTCTTTGCATAAATGATTTATTTGCTCTAACTTGTTTAACTAGAACTTTCTGCCTTCAGGTTTGCCCGAGCCATGAGCGTTTCCACACTGGTGTTGACCTCCATAAAAGGCACTCCTTTATACATGTCTCCGGAGCTGGTGGAGGAGAAACCCTATGACCACACGTCTGACCTGTGGTCTCTGGGCTGCATCCTCTACGAGCTCCACACGGGGGCACCACCGTTCTACACCAACTCCATTTTCCACCTCGTGCAGCTTATAGTCAAGGACCCGGTCAAATGGCCAGACAACATGAGCCAGGACTGCATGGTACTGGAGAGTTTTTAATAATGGAAACAAACAAGCAAGATGATAAATCGGGATTTGGGATACAGCATCCCCACGTAAATCTTAATTATGGGATATTTAATTATGGGATATTTCATTTTGAAGTGTCCCCTAATTTTTGTGAGCAGTATATATTAGGTCTGAACTTGTAAACATAGTACTGTATAAATAGTAGTCGTTTATTTAATTATTTGTATCACGGAGTTATTCATAAACCCAATGAGACACTGCGCTCAGACATAGATGACAAGCAGACATCCGGGCAGACAATCAGGCAGACAGATGGCGAGACAGGCAACCCAGCAAACAGACAGACGGGCAGATAGATCGTTAAATAGATGCCACCACAATATGCAACCAAACGCCATGTACAATTATCCAATGTTAGACAGTTTTTCATTTTCCCCAGGCTGATTAGTGGTAAATATTTTTTTAAAGGCAAAAACAATTTGCAACCTGCCATTTATTTACGACCTTCAACAGTGATTTTAGTGTAACTTAAATTTTTTGGTTTCACAGAGTTTTCTTAAGGGATTGTTAACTAAAGATCCTCAGAAGAGACTGACCTGGCCTGGCCTGCTTCACCATCCTTTTGTTGTCGATGGAGTCGTAGGTAAGCACTTATTGTGACTGTCAGTTTGTTCTTCAACAAACTTTTACATTTTAAAAACTCATCCTAAGACCGCCCTTCCAAATTTGGATCGGCACAAACCTGATATTATTTTCAACACACCGGTGACACTGACATGATGATGACATGGTGGTGTGTTTGCGTGCGTGTGTGTGTAGCGCTAGGAGTGTAACAGTGCGTAACATTGTTGCTAGAATTTAGATCCGTGTGCACACAGCACTTTCTTTGACACATCATTAGTACACTTGTGTACACACTGTGTGCTTTTCAGGGTCGTAAATATTTAATTGTAATGAATAGCATTGTCTTTGCCAGTAAAGAGATATTGTAGTTTTTAAAAAATTTATTATTAAAGCAGTGTACAGCTGTGCGAGTGGACAAAACGAGCTTTTAAAAATGCATTTATTACTTTTGAATAATTCAGTAGCATTGTTTCATATTTTAGCATGTTTGCTGCATTGCAACATTGTGTTGTGATTACCAGAACGGCACCTTTTTTAATGCAAAATATAATTTTTATTAGGTGCTTTCCTAAGAAGCTGTGCATGCAGACTGTTAGCTCGTGCGTCTGTGCGTTTATTTTACAGGACGTGTCGTCGCAGAGCATGTAAAGAAGTGTACATGTGTGTTTGACGCCTTTACCAGTTATGTTTACTCGGTGTAGCGAGTAAAATCATAATTTTGCTCACTATTTAATTCATGGTAGACAATTAGATTTTTACAAAAGAATGCAAAACAATGCACAATGTCTTGTGTAAGTTGTTACACACAAAATTCTAGTCTTGCAATTAAAAGAAATGACAGTCATACCTCGGCTCTCGGCGTTAATTCATTATAGAAGGCTTGTCAAGTACCAAAAGCGACGAGTACCAAGTACTCCCATGTCAATTAATAGCCTAAAAACTGTAAACAGGCTTATTGAATGTGTACTGCGTATACTGATAAGGGTGTATGTTGAATTAGGTAATACTGCTGTGTAGATTGACAGTTGCATTTGATTCGACAGTACTGACAGACGAGGGTGCGTGCAGCCCCCTGACTATAACACCCACCCCAGACGTCCAGGCTCTGAAGCAGCAGCAGGTTATAAAAAAAACTGCATCGCGCAACGGAGAGGGCAGATTGATTCGCAAAGCCAGAGACATGCAAGAAAAAAAGCAGAGGAACAGGCAGGTGAGTTTACTGACCTCATCTGTAAAAGGTCACAATTTTAAATAATAAAGGTATATAGCAACCACTAATGATGATATATAATTAAATTGGATCTTTGAAGTTATCGGGTTCCCACTGCTTGAATCTATGCAATTGCAGCGTGAAATTTTCTCCTGCTGTAAGTCTGTGAGTTTTACCTTCCCTAGCTTCTATATGTTGCTTTCAATAATGGCATCCGCTAAGTGCAGTAAATGTAAAACGAGTAAATAAAACAGCATGAAGAAATAATGGTCGTATTACTGTTCTAGTTAAGACCACTAAAGCAGAATCTGAGTCAAGAGCAAGATGCGTGGTAGCCAAGTCCAAGAGCGGTTCAAATCGAAATGACCACATTTACATTCATTTCATCATATAGCATTAAAAAATTAAATAAAATATGTATTATTAATTACATTTTAGTAAAGTACATTTTAACATTAATTACATTTGATAAATAGTATTATATTTGATCATAGATTTAGGAAAATATGACATGAAATAATATATAGTCTAAAATTATTATTCTTAATCAAACTAAGGCAATGTAACTTTTAGAGGCAAATGATGGTGATTCTGTATCCCTACAAACTTATCTTTCTCTCTCCTCAAAATAAAAACAAAACAAAACACATCCTTTACAGTTTTAGAAGTGTATTCTTGTTTAGATTCGTAATTATTAGTAATAGATTATATTTCTGATATCTTAAAGCACTTTTGTAAGTCGCTCTTTAAGGTTGTCTGGTAAATACTGTAAATGTAATATACAGTCAAATCAAAATATCCAATCACATGCATTCTTTTAATTTGTTATTATTAAATTTAAAAACACAATCAATCTTATTATCGGACTAATCATTAAATCATGTTTATTTATTGGATGCTGAGTACGTTTTTTGTCTGTCCCCGTAAGCCAATCTGAGTGTGGCATGTAGAGAAAAACCTGGTTTATTCTCTTTAAATGCTTTGTTGAAATGTGATCATGAAAGAAAAAAAGTTTTTAATTTAGTTTGTAATTAGCGTTACCTCAGACAGACAGATTCCACCTTACCCTGAGACAGAAAAGACCAAACCTCCAAATGTGGCCGATACCCAAACGAGACCATTCATTTATGATTATACAATTTTAAACAAAACAAAAAAGATATTTTAGCTGTGGCAGTAAGGAGAATTAAGTGTCAGAGAATATTCTAAGAAAACGCTGTTCTACATAAGTCGAAGTCAAATGTATCTCTGTAAAACGTTGTACACTGAAGCATTACGAACATCTAGGCCCAAAGCCCTAATTGAAAAAGCCTTGGGCAACAGCGAAAAGGAAAACTCCTGAAACGTTAAGAAACTGGGAGGACCAAGACTCTAAAGGGGACCGTACCTCCTTGAGGAGCCTAGGTGTTATATGAACGTTACCGAATTAATTCAAGTATATAGTAAAAGTTTAAATAAACAAAAGCTAAATATAAAAATGTAATTGTGTTATATTATATTAAAAAAAAAAAAGGATTTAAAGAAAATGTAAGAAATAAAATATGAAAAGATATGTAAACTATGATATGATAAAACAGCATTATGAAGAGTATAATAAAATATAACATAGGGGCCTTAAAAAAAAAATATAAAAAAGCTGATTCATTTACAAGGTTATCCTTTCCACATGAGACATTTCCTTTTCCACATCTTATCCAAAGAGACACAGAAATTAGGACATACTTCAAAATGATATCTCCCATAATGAAATATCCCCAAATTTTTTTAAATTAAAAGTGAGCAACTCATGGTTAAAGTAAGTGCCAAACATGGGAAGCTTGGCAGAGCTGAGATTTAAACTCAGAAACTTACAATTAGTAGACTTAAAAAGAGAAGTTCTGAGCCACCACACCACTGTTCTATAGCAGTTCTCTAATCACTTATATGATGGATTTGGCTAAATCGATTCTGAACCCGATCTAATTGTTAAAGTAATGAATGAGTCATGTGAGTGTCCTGCCCAAGGTATGCTTACACCTAGTCCCTGTGTCCCCACCTAACAGGACAAGGGGATAAGATAAGATACATTTCCTATTTCCTAAGCTGATGTTTAGGTATTTTCTTTTAGAATTATTAGCTTTTAGTGGTGAGGTGGAGGAATTAATAGGCCTCTCCAAATGAACTATCAAAGCAAAAACTCTTAATCACGTTTTTGTTACTTGACTGCGAGACACCCGAAGTAGATCCAGAACCCCAACTTACTGCTTCCTTGTTGCAGATGTCATTCTGTGTGTAGATGTACACCCAGCTTGTCTCTCCACTGAGGTCTGCTGCTGTGGTAGTGCTTGTCAGTCAGCTGTAAACAAAGCTGACTTAACACTGCCTGTGCCACTAGCATATCCGTTCATTTTTAGGCTCTCGCTGACACGTGGATTACCTCACACAGCAAAACACAGCAACATCTGCTGCGATCTTTTCAGACTTGTCATATAGACAGGTCTGCTTACAGTTATGTGTGAAAGTTTGTGAACCCTTAGGAATGCCCTCTATTTGTGCTGTTTTAAAAAGAAAATCAATAGACAAAGAGAAACTGATTAAACATGTGAGACGAAAAATTATAGTTGGTAATGTATTTAATAAAGAAAACAATTTGTTACCTATACTAACTGATCATTTAATTGGGCACACTTCCTTATTATTTATTTGATCAGTATGTCTTACCATAGCACTTTGTATCTCTACGAAGTGCTACAAAAACGCTCTACAGACAGTGGTTCATCTGTTTCTCTACATCCTTTGTTATTTCCCTTTACCCTGTTCTCTAATGGTAAGAACACCACCCCCCCATGACCAGCACAAATCAGGTGGAGAATTATCTAGTGAGAGACAGCAGCTCATGCGTTGATGTACAGCTTGGGTTAGTCATCCTCTAATCCTTCGGTGCTCACAGGACAGTGATACTACATGGGTTTGGTTGATAGAGTATTTTCAGTCCAGCAGAGACACTGGAGTGTCTCCAGATCAAAAAAACTCCAGATCAGCTTGTACCAGTGCAACACACGCACCACCGTGTCAGTGTTACTGCAGTGCTTAGACTAATTTTCCACCCAAATAGTACCTGATTTGTGGTGGTCCATTTAGGGTCCTGTGGTAGCCTAGCAGTCAAGGTACTGGACCAGAAGGTCCAGGGTTCAAATCCCACCTCTGCCAAGCTGCCACAGTTGAGCAAGGCCCTTAACCCACAATTGCTTGGATTGTAAGATTGTATAAATTGTCCCGATGAATTATAAATAAGTCGCTTTGGATAAGGGCGTCTGCTAAACGCTGGAAATGTAAATGTAAATGCCCATTAGAGAACAAAGTAAATGGGACCAATAAAGTATGTAGAGAAACTACAATGGATAAACTACAGTCTGTAAATGTAGAACTACAAAGTGCATGCGTATGGTAAGCACGACTGCCTAAATGGACAGAAACAAGGTGGTGTACCTAATAAAGTGACCAACAAGTGTATCTGTGTATGGCAAATCTTTGTTTTTAGTATCTGACGTGTCCACCTTTAAAACTTGTGGCCTTACTGCAACTAAACATTTCCAATAACTGTTGACTGTGGTAGTCTAGCAGTTAAGGTACTGGACTCTGGTCCTGATGGTCCAGGGTTCAAATCCCCATCTCTGCCAAGCTGCCACAGTTGGGTCCTTAAGCAATGCCCTTAATTCACCATTGCTTGAATTGTATGACTGTATGAGTTGTAAGTCGTTTTGGATAAGGGCGTTTGCTTAATGCTATAAATGTAAATGATTAAACTTTTGTGACAGTCCAGCACATTGGCTTGGAGGAATTGTATCCCATGCCTCTGTATAAAACAGCTTCAGCTCTAGGATGTTGGTGGATGTTCTCAAATGAACTTCTTCCACATTTCTATTCAATTACAGTCAGAACTTTGACGAAAAAAACCAAACATTATTCTTCTTGATCTGTTCTTTGCTATAATGACTTGTTTGCTTAGGCTCGTTGTCTTGCTGCATGACTCACTTTCTCTTGAGATTCAGTTCACGTCCAGCTAAGATGCAACAAACCCATGCTCATTGCTCAACTTTCTTAAAATTCAAACAATTTAATAAACGACAAGTGGCGACCCTAATGACCACAAATGAAATCATTTGGTGGCAATCGTCCATATGCCGCATTGGTCACACAAAAATGACCCACGCCCATTAGTTCAAAGGAAAAAATCTGGCAACCTACCATATACCACTTGCAGTCTCCCCTTTTATGTGAGTGCCTTTCCTATCAAAAAGAGAGAAGATGTCTCTCAATGTAATCCTAAGCACCCCCAAAGACAGACAACTTATCAAATTTTTACGAGCAACATGCCCAAGAGCGCTCATCTAGCCTCGTAACCCTGCCTTAAATTAGTACCCACCGCTGCTCCCTCTGTAATCATTGCCCCAGGGCTGATGTGGCATTAAGAATCCACAAACAAACAAGCAAAATATCATCCTTCGAACTTCCCGCTGGATCCAGTACCATCCACACTTCTCCAGTCACCATGGTCCAACCTTACAGCATATACCACAACAATGTTTTGCATGTCTCTCACATCTGTCCTGTTTTTTTTTTTTTCTCGCTTGAGATTTTCCTCAGTTACTCCACTTGGACAGCTGCTATGTCCAAAAACATACCCAATCCCCTCTTCCCTTTCCTTTCCAAAACCCTCAAATGTGCTAGCCTTGGACAGCTGAGGTCCTTTCTTCAAGAAGACAACCTCCTTTATACCAACTGTTGTGGTTATGCAAGTTATTCTACAGAAACTGCCCTTCTGGTAGCAGCTGGAGCATTTGATAGAGGCAGGAAAAAACATTTATTTATTATTTGTCCTTCTTTGCCTGTTTGCTCTTGTTGTGTTGTCACCTTCAGCACGCACTCTTGCTAACTTGATCACTTTAAACCAAACACTTGGTTCTCCTTACATGTACTAGAGTGATCCTACCAGATAGCATACCAAGCATTTTCTTTCTGACCAGAGAAGCTGCTCAGATCTTCATACAGGCTCTCATCATTTCTAGGAACTGCTGAGTTTTGCTTGCCTTTATGTTCAATGCTCCGCAAGAATGCTACAGCTCATCTTGTTCACCACCTGCCAGCATATTTTCATGTCACTCCTTTAACCGAGAGCACCCACTGGCTTTCTGTCGGAGCCAGGATCAAATTTAAAACTCCTGCCCTGGCTTTTCAGGCCTCAAAAGCTGCTCCATGTTATTTACATTGTTTGGTTAAGAACTACTCACCTGCACTCCAACTGGGGTCCTTCTCTGAAGTCAAGCCATGCCCTGTAGGAAAGTTCTCAGTTTCAATGTCTTGGCTCATAATTGGTGGAATGAGCTTACCATACCAGTGAGAATGGCCCAGTTTGTCTCTCACCTTCCTCTTCAAGAAATCGTGAGGATGGTTTTTCTTCTATCCTTCACTTTTGTTGTCTGCTCTTTGTGTTTTGTCATCTCTTCCTCAGTCTCTTAGCATTTTATGGTATGTGCCCTTAGCATCAAACTTTCAGTGTCTGAGTTGAGTAATATCTTTACATCATCGAGTACAGGTAAGCTGTGTTTAACAGCCATCTGATCAGCATGTTTGCTTTAATGACCAATTGTAATATTGTAATAATGACTTTTTTCTCCAGATGCTACAGTCGTACACAGCTTGTCAAATTTTAAACGTTGCATTAATCTTTCCCCCAAGATCTTTTATTTATGGTGGGAAATTTGGACCACTGCCTAAAGATACTCAATGGGAAAATGAAAATGATGTCTCCTGCTCCCTGAGCCACTCTCTCACTATTTGAGCTTGATGAATCCGGGCATTGTCATTTTGCAAATTGCCTGGGCTATTAGGAAAAAGAAAGTCCATTGATGGAACTTCTGGGTCAACTGACCTCATTATTTGGTTGAACCTCTCATAGCTGAACCTCGACCTAACCAACTGTAGCAACCCCAGGTCATAGCTCTGCCTCCACAGGCTTTGCAATGGGCACTAGGCATGATGGGTACATTACTTCAGAAGCCTCTCTTCTTACCCCGATGCACCCATCATATGACCTTCTATTGCTCCAGAGTCCAATCTTTATGCTCCCTAGCAAATTGAAGCAGATTTTGCCGGTTAGCCTCACTGACAAAACAAATGGTTTTCTTCAAAACAAGTCACTACACAGATGTTTAGTCTCAATACCTAATCCCTTCACTGTGTTTATGTGGAAACGCTCTTACTTTCACAATTAAACATATCCCGAAGTTCTACTATGGTTTTTCTACAATTTGATTTCGCCAATCGCAATCATTTTTTTTCTGACCGCATTCCTTCCATGAAGATCATGTTTCCCTACTGTCTTTACACTTTTTAATAATGCATTGAACTATTGAACAGTTCTTAACCCTATTTGAATAGTTTTAGCAATCTATCAAGATGCTTTCTCTGCTTGATGCATGCCAATATTTTGACCCTTCTGAAACAGATTAACATCTTTTC
>JAUZSV010419894.1:0-10827 GCA_034780495.1 Parotocinclus cesarpintoi
ATTAAAATAAAGTGAATCGGGAAAAAAATTTAATGAACACAAGAAAACTGTTGGCTATCCACCGGAGGGCGGAAAAAGCTAATATATATATATATATATATTTTTTTTTTGTTTGTTTGTTTGTTTTTTTTTATTTCAACCATTGGTGCTGCGGTGGATCCAAGAAATACCCCCCAAAATTATTATTATTTTTTTTGTATTCTTCAAATATGATTGTCGGCGGACCCGCGAAACAAGCAATAAAAAAAGTCTGGACTAAACATGATCAAATAGGGGTGCAGGCATTCTGCAAGAAAAAAGCAATGCAAATTGTCAGTTTAAATAACAGAAACATACCTGAATTTTGTCCTTGACTCATACATGTAACCTGCGTATATCCTAAACCCTTCACTATGCTGTTAGCTTTACTCTGAATACGGTTCAATCTGCAAACGCCAAGTGTTCTAGGAGAAAAAATTAAAAGGCAAGACAACTCTGGACACTCCTATTTAATTAACCCCACACAGACAGACAAGATACATTAATATCAGCAGGTATACAATATCAGAGCTAATGATCGGAGCTCAAAATACTGTCTAAAAACGTATGGTTCAGCGGTAACAAAAAAATAATTCTAGGAATTATTTATTTCATTCATTCCAATATATAATCACCTAATGATGTGGCATAATCATCAGAATGGTAAATGTGATTCCAGTGATTCTAACATTGGTATGATTGGAGGTACCAGACAAACTGGTCTGATTTTTGATTTAACTACTTGTGATCTACTGGACAGATGAAGAATGGAGAAACATATCCTGATCCGATTCATTTCAACTGCTGTTGGCACCAACAGCATGCATCTATGGACCCAGCCTGCCTAGAAGTGGTGTAATGCTGTGGAGAATGTTTTCTTGACACCCTTTATACCTGTTAATACCAACCAATCAATACTTGAATGCTACGGCCTGTTTGAGTATTGTTTCTGACCATAAGCAGCCCTACATGGCCACAATTTACCCACCTTCTAAGAGACACTTCCAGTACAATAATGCATCATGTCACAATTTGAAAGTCCTTAAAAACTTGTTCTACGAACATGACAATGAATTCAGTGTTCTTAGTCCAATAGAAGACCTTTGAGATTTGATAGAATGAGAGATTCATAGCTTGAAGGTGAACAATGTGTAGAAATGGTGTGATGCATCATCTTCTCCTCAACATCCTGTGGAAGCCATGCCACAAAGAAGGGAGGCTGTATTGAGAGCGAGGTGAGGCCCTACCCAGTGTTACAACAGCATTTTTAATAAAGTGTGCCGAGTGTATATGTGGAATAAAAGTAAATACTGATGATTCATTATGTTTATATACCATATTGTTGGCCAAACCTTGTGGTTATCCTGAGTCACCATGACTCAGTCTATTAACAGCTGAATATTTTTTAAGCAACATTTCTTTCCTTCTCACATCTGAGAAAGTTTCAATAACAAGGTCCATATACCGTAGCTGTCTTATACATCAACAATGAACAACTCCGTCATTTATCAATGTATTGAAAAAGCAGGGTCAGGACTCTACACCAGGGTTTCTTAGCCTGTTGTCTATGGACTCCTAAGTGGAATTTGTAAATTTGGTCACTAAGTGTTTAATGTTTTGCATCCAACTTTACATTAACATTTACAGCATTTAGACGCCCTTATCCAGAGCGACTTACAACTTATAGAGTCTTACAATTCAAGCAACTGTGAGTTAAGGACCTTGCTCAAGGGCCCAACTGTGGCAGCTTGGCAGAGGTGGGATTTGAACCCTTCTGGTCCAGAGGCCAGTACCTTAACCGCTAGGCTACCATAGTCCCCGGTTCATAGTTTTTATTGGATTTACAAAGGGAACCATTACCTTATAAAGTTTAAAAACCACTGTACTAGAGTGACTGTGCATGAGCTGTGCAAGAAGACTTTCCAATTTCTTTAGTCAGTCTTAAGACCAACGTAATCCTCTGCTTCCACTTTCCTTCTCTCTAAAATGCACCCCTTTTCCACTCTCCTATACTGAAAGCACTCAATATGTAATCACACAGCTCATTTCGTCTGACAAATCGTCCTCAAAGCGTCCACTAGGCTGTCTTGATGCTCCTCGGCTCAGCAAGTCGGTGGCGGCAGTCTCCATCTCATCCAGTGTCATGTTACAGGCGTCAGCTATCTCTCGCTTAGTAAAGTCTACAAATTTGGGATCTTTAGCGTAGAGGCCCAATCCCTCTGATATTAGGATCTAAGGAAACAAAGTATAAGATCACCATCAAACCATTTACATGAGCTTATTGGATCTACACCAGTTGCAGCATGCATGACATAATGTAATGTATACTGCTCACAAAAATAATGGAATATCCCCTAGTTACTGTGAGCAGTGTGCGATTCTAAAGGTGCTGGATCTGGACTATAGTGTTTTCTCAATTTGATTTGCCAAATTCTGGCACATGTCGTTCATGCCATGCCATGCACAACTCCTCCGCAGTGGGAGGAAGGCCACAGACCAGTGCATGCCAAATGCTTCTGCATTCTGTGGTGAAAATGTACTCACAAGCACTGCCTTTGCTCCCCCAATTTAGCCAATGTTATGATTATAGCCAGCCGTAGTTAATCAGAGGAAAGGTCAGTACTTCCTGATGAAGCTTTATGAACCCCAATCCACCACCACCCAGTAATTCCTGCTCACACCATCATTGTGATTTTGTTTTTTAACTGGGTGATGTGTTTTATTATATTTGGCTGAAAATATCAATATTATTACTATTATTATTATTATTATCATGAATAATAATATATCATGTTAATGAGTAATAATGAGAATTAATAATATGTCAATAGATATTAGATCAATAAAGGTCAGTTGGAATAAATGGAAAACATAACAGTAAATGCACAATGTTACATTACGTACCATTTACATTTAATGGCATTTAGCAGACGCCCTTATCCAGAGCGACTTACAATTCGTACAGTCTTACAATCCAAGCAATTGTGGTTTAAGGGCCTTGCTCAGGGACCCAACTGTGGCAGCTTGGCAGAGGTGGGATTTGAACCCTGGACACTCTGGTCCATAGTCCAGTGTCTTACCCACAAGGCCACCACAGTCCCAACCAATTTTTAGCATTCTTGTGTAGCATATTTTATTTCTTATTTAAAATAAACCTTTTTCAGATGAAATGTTAGGTTGATTAGGTTGATGTGAGCGGTAAACCCCCATCCCACCCACACCATCCCCTAAAGTTAAAATAAAACCTTACACCACTGTTGACATTGGTAACAAGACTTTCAGTGTCTGAGACTAAAGCCGTACTGACCGACTCCACAAGGCTGTCTGCACTTCCTTTCTCCACATAACCCTGACCATGCTGGGATGGCACCCTCAGGCTAGCATACGGTCGCTGCGGCTGGGAAAGAGAGACGCTCTGGTTTGCGTTCCACCCAGGGCGGGCGGAGGCTGGTAGGCTGGTGCTGCCATTGGTGTCGCTCCAAATGGTCTGAGTGCCCCCTGCGTCGTTTACCAGGATGAGCGGTGCGTAGAGCAGCCGGCCTCGGCGTGCCTGAGCGTTTGCACATGAAGATGACGAAGCCCCTGAGGACACGCTGCTGCGCCGGGAGTCCAAATTGTTCTGTGGCTGTAGAAATTCAGGTTTAATGTTAATGATATATTAACTGTGAATTTGCCATACTGGTTATTCACTCTCATGGTAGTTAATGCAAAATGTTCTTGACAATATAAAATAGCTAGCAGCCCGCATGATACATGCATTACACAAAGCACCTAAAATATACCTCTAGGAAAAACTATGAATAGTGAGAAAATAAGAACGAATATATTAAAAGTGAAACAAAATATCTGAGCGAACGCCATCTCATAACTTTTTCTTCTGCCCTTAGTTCCTGCACATGCGCGCTTTCACACAACCCACAATATGATTGACAGAACCCCCAGCCATTCCTATCCTTACAAAAGGCTTGCGTTTTTTTGCGAATTAGTTAGATCGTGAATCGATCAAAACCGTTTCTTAGTGAACATCTAAGAGGTAAAAGACGAACCTGTGTTCAAAATTTCATGTAAATCCGTTCGGTGGTTCCAGAGATTTCGTGATGAGTCAGTCAGTCAGTAGGTCAGTCAGTCAGTGGTATTTCGTGTATATATAAATAGATTATTCAATATATACTAGAATATAAATTTACGTTTATGGCATTTTAGAAGACGCCCTTATCAAAACAACTTGCAACTCATACAATATTAGAATAGGGGTGACGGAGGTGGGATTTGAACCCTGGTCCTTCTGGTCTATAGTTTAGTACCTTTACCCACTAAACCACCACATCTAATAATCCACATCCCTAATACAATAATTCACTGTCGTAAAGCCACAGAGACCTGGTACAAGTCCACGCGGTGCCTTCTGGTTGGGTTTGACATTACAGCCAAAAAAAGGCCCAAGCAGGAAGAGAAGGGGTTGAAAGAAGGGACGCTACCTGCTCTCGTGCTCTGCAGGGTGGGGCGTTCTGCTGGTAAGTGCCAGGGATGGGTATGTCATCAATGCTGTCCTGTCTCCTTAAACACTGGATGTTAAAATTTGGCCTGCGGCCTAAGGGAGCGAGACCAGAGGGAGAAAGGTGAAAGTCATGATGTATTTAATATATGTTAAATGAGAAATTCAGTCAGGAGGAAATCCATCAAGACCTTTTTACCTGAAGGTGTGGGAGGTAGGAAGCGCCGTCGAGCTGAATAGGGTTTACTGTTATGTCCATTACCACCGTTTCCATTACTACTGTAGCCACTGGCACTGTAGCCGTTGCTGGAGTAACCATTGCTGTTGTAATCGTTTCCGTTGTAGGTGCTCTCGTTGTAGGTGGTTGTAGGGTAAAAGTTTCCATTGTAGCCATTTGTAGGGTTCCCATTGTAGCTGCTTGTAGCATAAGGGTTGCCATTTGCAGCATGGCCACTGACAGGGTAACCATTGCTGCTAACGTTACCTGCCTGTACTGACACCACACTTCCATTATTACCACTAGAGGCAAGAGGGAGTCCAGTCAGTTCTGGGGGAGGTGCTTCTGGATGCTGCTGCCTGTAGATAAGAAGGTTTACGCATAGTTGCTTAGAGAGAGAATTTCAACATTGATGTAATTGATGCCCTTTTTTCTTTCAGAGCTGAGGTTTCGGTACCAGTTCCAGCACCACACACTTAGATGTTCTTCCAGCCCAACATCACTCTACTGGTCTTCATCAACAGAAACCAGTCCCACTAAAGTACAGTAACTCCCTCCATCATTTGGACATTAGGAGATGATGTGCTTCAAAGGATTTCCCTCTGAGGACTCTTTTAATAATCTATTTTGTTTTATAATTTAGTTTATTTATTTTATTACTAATTTAAATTTTATTATTAATTTAAATTATTTACCTATAAATTAAATTATTTTGCTATAATTTAATATACTTTTATGTATTGATTTAAGTAACATCTAGGCCACCATGGAGGTCGGGTCCCCTGTTGAGTCTTGGTTATCCCGAGGTTTCTTCCTACCACTTTCAGGGAGTTTTTCCTTACCACTGTCGCCCTAGGCTTGCTCAACTTGGGATTGGCCTTTTAAGATAATATAATACTGTAAAGCTGCTTAGAGACAATGCTCCATTGTAAAAAGCGCTATATAAATACATTTGAATTGAATTGATAGAAGCAGAGATGCACCAAATCTGAGGAATGAAAAGACTTTTTGACTGAAAAGCTATGCCAGAGAGCGGAGTTTGAACATAAACAAGTGCATGGCTTTCACCAGTTCAGTCTAGGGATTTACACAACAGAGGATGCAATTAGGGAAATGAAGGACAAAATCAAGGATTGCTAACAATTGTGTCTAATGTTCTCCAGAGAACTGTAATCACTGTTTGTATGAGGTATTAATAATAGCACATTTTATAGAAAACACACTAAATTAAATGAAAATTTAGAAAAAAAAACATACCACCTTTTGGATTTGCTGTTAATGTGTGCTCGAAATCTCAGTTTTGACCAACATAATTTTATTTTAGTGCATCTCTACTTAGAAATGTATTCAAATAAAAAAATTGTCCTCTATGGAGTGAAAACAACAGGCTAGGCGTGAGACAAAGATGCGTATAAAGCCTGACATGTCATCTTTCAACACACTCAGCTAACACACCTGCTATTACTGCATAACCAAACAGACATTTGACTGACTGCTTGAGAATCCTAACATCCTCCCAAAGGGGAAAATTGCGTTCAGAAGTGGCCTGGCTAGGATAAGTGCACTTGTCCTGCACCAGAGCTAGGAATACAGCAAATATGAGCCATGAGGCGAGATGCATAAAGCCTTCACAGCCCCACACATATAACACACACAACAAATTTATTCATCTGTGCTTAAAAGGGCAGCTATTTCAGAAAATGCCTGAATAGCTGATACAGTTCTATTTCTGTCTGTCGTCTTTATTAAAGTGACTGGGTTCTATTCATTACTTGCTGGTAAGACTCTTTATTCATCATAAGCAACATTTTGAACAGTGACTTACTTCTAACTGAGTGTTCCCATTCAAATCAGGGCTCAGTGAGGGTGAATACATAAACTCTCAACCTGCTTCCTGTATGTAGTCTCTCCGTTTTTTCAAGGTTTAAATGCAAAACTGACAGACAGTTCTATTCACCTGTCATGTGACACCGTGTTCCCAATATCATCTTTGTTGACTTCTTTTGCACATACAGGTTCTCTGCATGTCTCCCCTTTGCCACCTGCATCCTGCCTACCTCCATCTGGAGGAGGTTGCAACTCGGAGCTGCTGGAAGGCCTGAAATGTAGAGATTAGGTAAACATTTGAGAAAGAAATAAGAAAATGAACTGGTGGATGTTGCTGTTCAGCTGAGTGTAAGTCACACTGTCAAAACAGATACCAAATAGTATCTTAATCACTAATCCCCAAATTGAACATACCACGATCACATTGCATTCGAAAATATATAGTTCTTGTATTAACTGTTAAGTTTTTGACTTGTTTAGTAGTGACAACTACATTCCACTAAATCTTAAATTTTAGATTTGAGTAGCTTGGCGGGTGGCACATTGGCACAGTTGTTAGCCCTTGCCCCACAGCTCCTCTTTCAATTCCAGTCCCAAACCCTGCCTGTGTGGAGTTTGTATGTTCTCCCTGTGTCAGTTTCCTCAAAAAACCATTTCCACATTCCAATACATGAATTAGGTCAGTTGGTCTCTCTAAAGTGTCCCATTGTAACTGTGTGTGTGCAATGTATGTGTGCCCCGTGATACACTGGCCCTTTGTCTAGGGTAGGTTTGCATTGTGCTGTTATGTTAGCAGGCAAAGGAAACATGTAAACAATCACAATTAATGTAATAAAATTGATGTAATTTTAATATTTAATGTTATGCCGATCCTAATTTTACCAAAGAAATCAGTTACATGAAAAGATAAAACCCTAGAATGAAACCAGTCCATTGCAGAAGATCACAAACTCAAAGCTTGGGACAATTTAGAGGTGCATTTTGTGAATGTAAGAATGCACCCATAGGAAACATGGACTTTGGGAGAAAATTCAAAAGTCATTGGTCTGATTTGGACAAAAATTTGAGAAGTTGTGTGCAAGCATGACACCCCTGAACCCCATCACATCCTCCATTTTATTATATTACAGCATCTCTAGTGTCTCGAACGCAAGTCTCAACTCCCCGGCATGCAAGTCTGAGTCTGGTCTTGAGTCTCAAGAGAGTCAGAGTTTCAAGTCTCTAGTGTGAGAATCTAAGTCAAGTCTTGAGTATCTAGAGTGAAAGTCCAAGATGAGTCTAGAGTGACAGTTAGAGTCAAGTGGTGTCTTGGGTCTTCAGAGTAAGAGGCTGAGACAAGTCTTAGGTATCTACAGAGAGTTCCAAGTCAAGTCTCAAGTTTTTAGAGTATGTCCAAGTCGAGTCTTGAGTTTTTATAGTGAGAGTCCAAGTTGAGTCTTGAAATTCTAGAGTGAGAATTTAAGTTGAGTCTTAAATTTCTAGAGTGAGAGTCAGAATTCAGTCTGTAGCATGTGAGTCAAATCTAAAATCTTCAGTAGAGAATAGCAGTTCAGTTGTATTCATTAGAAATCACTGATATTGTTCTTTATAAAAGTATCCCTATACGAAAACTAGCAATAATTATCAAATTTAGTTTATGCATGTCAAGCTGGTGTGGTCTGCTAAATGTCGTAAATGAGTAAATGAGTGATTGTAGCACAATCTTTTGTTTTAGTTTCAAGGGTCTGCTTGTGTATGTGTCCTAAAAGTGTCTGTGTGTGCGCAACACAGACAGTAACGTAGTCCCTACTTATACACACAGTTAACGCAAAGTAAATAAATATATATGAAAACAATTTACATTAAAAAAAACTAACACAAAAGTATGATATAAATAACATTTCTGTCAAGAAGGATACATATTCTAAACCTTTAATCTGACCAGCAGTTTACGCTTCAACATCCAAAGCTAAGGTCAGACTTTTTGTAATTGCTTGTTCCTTGGATTCCCCTGCTTAAGAATCTACTGAGGAGGGATGGAAAAAAAAAAAAATCTTTATTTTTAAGAACTTTTACATTTCTCGAGGACTATGTGGAATCAATACAAAGAAGGAGGAAGAAATAAAAAATTTTTTTATTTAAAAATAACATTTATTTAACCTGCAATTACATTAAAGTTAATCTGGAAAAAAAATTCAATGAAAATAAAAAAAACCGTTGGCTCTCCACCAGAGGGCGGAAAAAGCTAAAAAAAAATATACATATATTATTATTTTTTAAAATTTCAACCATCGGTGCTGCGGCGGATTTGAGAAATACAAAAAAAAAAAGTTTCTTTTTTTTTTTTTTTTCTTCAGACATCATCGTCGGCGGATCCGCGAAACAAGCAATAAAAAAAGTCTGGCCTAAACAAGTTATTTATTTCCTATTATAAACTGTTATAATTGACACAATCTCAATCTCAGCAAACGGTCGTTGATCTGATGATCTTTAATCGGTACTTACGCGTAATGCAGAGTATTGCACAATGATTTGTATGCAGCTGGATGTGATTTAACAATAACTTACACTGTAATGTAATGGTGCATCTAAAAGAAAGAAAGCTTTTAATCGTTTATATGGTATACAGTGGTAAGTGGTGTAAATTAAATTAATCCCAGATCATTAAAATTCTATACACTGAAAATGCCACAAAATGATCTAGCACTCAGGCAAAAGCACATAACCCAAAATGTAATGTTACTTACATAGAAAAATACTATTGAGGACCAGCTGATGAGATCTTATCTGCACAAGCGATGTGTTCCCCAATAGTTTTCATTAATCACGTGTAACATTAGCATTTCTGGGAATTTTGTTTGCAAGCAAAGGAAGCTTAAAGTTATCAGCAGCTAGGCTCTAATCGAGATGACTCTATTTATTCTATTCATTTGTGTGTACTGTGCTTGCCTGAAGCTGGAATTTAGAGCCCACAGTGAGCTGAGTTTGGACTGACTGTTGGCCCACCTTCTGGGCAGGGGAGACAGACTACGGGGCTGCTCCAGCACCAGCTCATTATCAGAGAGAGCTGAAGATGGACGAGAGTCTTCAAGTGCCTCCTCCAGCCTCAGTGTGTCACTGGGCAGGGGCTCGATGCTTACGCTAACTTCTTCCAGCTGCGTGGGTAGCGGCGTGTCCGCAGGGGACAACATGGCTGGAGTTGGATGAGCTTCGCTGAAGACGCTGTCACTCTGCCAGTTCAACAAAGACAGAAATAGTCTCGTCATGGAGAGGAATGGACGATATTCTTTATAGTGGTATATGATTGTAGTCACGGACGTAGCAGATATTAAAGAACAAAAATAAATAAGCAATAAATAAATTCTTGAATGAAAAATCACTAAAAAAGACATACTTGGAATATTTTACATATATACATTTTGCCATTAATATAAATAGAGAGGTGGCCTGCAGCAATGGACCATAATGTGCTTTATAGTCAGGGCAACACGACATGACATTACTAAATATAAAAAGCATCCACTGCAACTCACCCTAAAGAACTCCTCCTCCTCCTCCTCTGTCATCTCCCCCTCAAATACCTCCTCCTGACCTTCCTCCATTTCCATGGCCAACCTCATCTCTGGAGCTAAATCTTGCAGGGTCCTAAGCCCTGCCTGCAACAGCGAAAGACTAAGGTAAGAATGTAAGATAAAGCGGTTCATGTAGTCACAAGTAAAGCATGAGAGAACATTATGTAGTAGAAAGGCACAGCTAACAAGCTTACTTGTGGGTATCATGTTCTTATATTCTACAAGCTTGGGACATGTATACAGGTATGCACCATTTAAAGGCTGGCTGTTGACCTGACATTACCATAGTCACACAATCTTTTTACGCTACTGTACTGGACATACAAAAATAAGAGAATTAGAGAAAGGGAATATTCACAAGAAATCTGTGTGTAAATAATAACTACAGTTGAATCCAGTTGATTGGACCAGCGGTTAATGGGACCAGCCGCTCATTCGGATCAAATCTTAAAGTAACGAAACAAATCCTATTATATACGTGTAATGTTATTTGCTTATTTGGACCAAAATTCCGACTAATTAGACCAAAGAACATGAGAGCGAATAAGAAAAAGAAGCCACAGGTCGCCACTTAGCCACTGCAAAAGCAGATCAGTGATTTATGGGAGGATTTTTGGGATCCCCAGGAGAATTTATGCTTTCATCAAAGGTCAGGAAATCCGAAAAGTTGTGTTGACAAGAGCAAAACCAGCGGGAGGTGACCACGCCCACCACTTTCT
>JAUZSV010419905.1:0-10827 GCA_034780495.1 Parotocinclus cesarpintoi
TTCTTTTAATCAGACCAGCATGTTATTAAGACAAAAATGATCGAATGGTCGTTTTAACCGGTGGTCTTATTAACCGTAATCGACTGTATCTTTCTATTTTCTTTTTGTTTTCAGTAAGTGTTTTATGAAAGATAAAGAATGAGAATTACTGTATTGTACAGTGAACTAAATGTTTTCATATTGCATTTCAATGAAATGTTATTGTTCAAAATGAAACACTATGGGCAAAGTTTTTAAGCGTGACTATGGTCATTTTCTCTAAAGGTCCCTTTCGGTCCTCGTCCTGTTCCATATAATGTAGTGCAGAAATTTAAAGGTACATTCTTATACAGTACTTCGATATAATTAAGTAAAAACATTCCAGAACAAATTCCACAGTCTTAACTACATTTGAATTAGTTACATTTGAGCCGTAGCATTATTCACACGGATTCATACCATGGTAACCACTGTAAAAGAAAGCAAATCGTGTGGTCCAGCTTAATTCCTGTACACAAAGCACTGACAGTTCTGTCCCAAACCCCATGAGTTCCCTCCCTAGGCTGCCTGACTTACCAAGCTGATGGTGGTGTCCTTGTCAGAGAGTTCCTGTCTGTGTCTGGCCATCATCTCCTTGATCTCCAGCTCCTTCATGATCTTCTCCTTCTCCAGATCAGAGTACTGCTCCTCAGCGATGGAGCGAGCCAGCTGCTCAGAGTCAGCCTTCGTCAGGGTGATCTCCAACTGAGCCGCCAGAGAGTCCCTGATACGCAAGCACACATGCACTTACAAATTATTAAACCATAATTAATTAATTAAATACATAATGTCACCACTGCCCTGACAAAAGACAAAGAAGCATTAGGTATGCTTGGCATCCTGAACATCTTAGACCTTCTCATCATCATCCAGACCATCAGAACGGAACCTACTGGAACCTTTCCAAATAAGAATTTCCCAGTTCCTCTTCTGAATGTCTTATAAGAACTGATAAGCTGCATAACCACAAAGCTTAACTGGTCCCTGTTGTGTAGCAATGAACATTTCAGGCTGCTTTCTGGGCAAAAGGTTGGCCATTCCAGTATGCTGTAGTATACCAGCACTGAGTTCTGCATCCTCTCCTTACCATCATCCACCCTCCCACTCCCCCTCACACACAAACACATTTAAGAAAGGTCTTGTTGTGACAAGTTGGAAACATGAGCAGGTTTTTCAGAACAGACCCTTCGGTTGCATTTTGTATATCAATTATCCCTATCCAGTCCTACTTCCCATATTTATCCGCCACCATCGACGACCCCTACGTGGTAACGATCCCACTGTTGCACTGAGCTGTCCCACATCCAGTCTTCTTCCCTCAGGCACAGCCAATGGTCAAACAGCCTGCCAAACTGGAGACTCTGGCACATTAAACCAGAGCAGCACTCAAGGTTGTTCTGTCCCAGTGTTGGGGATCAGATCATACTAGATCAGATTATATTACCTAGTCCTAAATCACACCCATTGCTCACCTTTCTTCTTGCAACTCCTGCAGATTCTGTTGCATGTCCTTATACAGCTTGTTCCGTTCCTCACACTCCTCTTTTAACTCCCGTACCTGAGTCTTGTACAGCGTCTAGACACGCGCACACACACACACACACACACACACACACACACACACACACACACACACACACACACACTGCTATGCTCGTATACAGGTTGCCATAAAACAAGCCATCTTGTAAACAGAAGTCTGTTTTATTGATTCCTCTCAGCTAAAAAGACAAAAGTCAAGACAGCTCATGGTACAGCTAAAATGGCATATAAAAAAAACCAAAAGGAGTATGTGAAAGAATTAACAAAAATCCATGTGCTCGATTTATAATCTTTTTTTAAGAAAAAAAATGGCATCTTGAATGCTTCACATGCCTGTGTGTGTGTGTGTGTGTGTGTGTGTTGACCACCCTTGGACTCTTCGTTAATTTTAAAATACATATGGCCAGATCGAGCTCATAAAGGGTTTAAGGTTAGGATTCGAAGGACAGGTGAGAGGAATCAAGCACAGTTTAGGGTTGGGGTAGAGGGAGTGAGAGAATAAAATAAATAAGTTCAGAAATAAGTTTCTTGGTTCAAATGTTAGTGGTCAGATCCCTCTCATGCCAAGCTGCCATTGGTGAGTCCTTGAGTAAGACTCTCAACCCAAAACTGCTCAGATTGTAAGCAGGTACCAAACACCTGCTAAAGGAAAGGGTTTGGTTTCAAATTGTAAACATAGGCGGGATCTGATCTCTGGGCCAGAGTCCAGTACCTTATCCGCTAGGCTACCACAGTCCCCATGTTAACCTCGCTAGTAGCCTGACCTGTAGTTTTAAACTAAGCATTACTACGCTTTCCCAGAAACAACCACTTTTCCACAGGAAGTACAGTTCCTGCATTTTGTTCAAACTACAGAATGTCAAATAAGTCAGCATTAGACTGGAAGGTCGATATTACCGCTGTCCACATCTGTCCGTCTGAACTATCTCCTCTGAACGTCTGCAGCTTCTCATCTTGTGTGTCTGACTGGCAGATGTTTAGCAGGTTTGCGGTACTGCCACAGTGTTTTGACGTTTGTCGTGTTACACCTCATTATTGTTTACTCAAATCAAAATCTTCCAAACTTACAAAAAATGTACCTTGTGTACAAGACGAGTTCCTATCTCGTAACTTTATTCACAGCACCTTATTTCTTAGCGTCCATTACTCCTTGGATCCATGCTCCGATAAGGTTATGACCCTCGTGATGACGGTTATGACCCTCGTGATGACGGTTATGACCCTCGTTATGACGGTTTTGACCCTCGTTATGACGGTTTTGACCCTCGTTATGACGGTTTTGACCCTAGTTAACCCATATATCCCTTTGCCAGATACCTTGGTTGTTCTACAACAGCTGTTAGTGACAAATGTAACGGCACAGGAAATTTTGACTGAAAACATTTGACTGGTGCTGAGCTCCTTATGAGAACCCAGATAACAACGAGCAGTACTGGACTCTAGACACGAAAGCTAAGATTCCAAAGATTCACCTCTGCCAAGCTGCCACTGTTGGGCTCTCTACCGTTTGTACGCTCTGCCTAAGGGCATCAGCTACATAACGTAAATAAAAAAAAGCACCGAGTCTATGGTCTATGAACAAGCGGAGCAAAAAGATGCGCGTCTTTGCAACACAGCACACCGGAGAAACAAGGAAAGGAACAAGCATAAGAACAGAAAGCGCATCTTTGCGGTGCAGTTTACCAGCTTTAAATGAGCTTTTCTTTTCTAGGCTCAATTCTGCCCGAGTCACACAGCAGACCATGGGTTGGGCTGTCACATAAAAGACAGTTATTACATAAATATGTGCATGCGTGTGTGAGAGAGACGGCCGAAAAGGCTGAGTAAATCGAGACACACCGTATTCAGCTTTACAGTGAAATAAGATTTTAACCCTCTTAGTAAAATAGTAGCAAAATGGAAATAATGTTGTGGACATCACTGATTTCATTTGTACTGATAAAATAAATACTGATTTGAAATATTTACTCTTTGAGATTATTTACATTTATTTAAGGGGTAGCACCGCTGCCTCACAGCAAAAAGGTCCCGGGTTCAAACCCAGGGTGAGGCGGCCTTAGTCCTTTCTGTGTAGAGACTGCATGTTCTCCCAGTGTCTGCGTGGGTTTACTCCGGGTACTGGTACGTGTTAGGTCAGTTGATTACTCTAAATTGGCATTGACGTGTGTGTATGTGTGTGTGTGTGTGTGTGAGAGAGAGAGAGACTAGTCTTGAGATGAACTTGTGTATATAGATATAACCTTGCGTGTGTGTCGCACGGATGGCCACTGATAGCGACTTTAAAGAAACCACACAAACAAACAATTTACATATGACCTCGATATTTTACGACAGGATTGGAAGTATCGATACTTTACCTAATAACTTTTATTTTACACCTTATTTATTGGAAGGCAAGCACTAAACATTGGGTTTAGACAGAATAGGTTCCCTTTTATGTATCTGATGGGAGATTAGGCGCGTTTTTGACAGATGGCCACCAAAGTTAAACTGGTAAACACAGCGGCTCTTCTTTCTTTTTTTTTTCTAAATGTTCTCCAAACCCACCTTGGCTCCAACCACGGCTGCTTATAGCGAGTGGGTGCCAACTTCAAGGCCGTGTCTCAAACAGCACACCAGCGTACTAGATCGACTGTCAAAACAGTCACGGCGCCGTTGCCAACACACGGGTTTGACACACTTTTTAGTACGTTACCCTGCGGTTTGAGACGCAGCCGAGTTATCGGCTAACCAATGTGTTGTCCGAATATTTTTCAGCCCCTGAAAGTGTCGGATAGAGTTAAAGATTCAATCTACGACTTCCCCGGGGTTGTTCAGCCACGATCAAACGGATTCCGTTTTATTTTAAGATGCTTATCTTATCTGGTTTGCACTGATATCGCGGTGGCTAGCTAGCTACTTGTGTTAGCGACGCTAAGGTTTGCTAGCTTCCTGCTTGTTGACGTTTTCGGTACACAGCTCGTAACATCATTTGAAAGCCATTTAGACGTTTCACACGGTTCTTTTCGAGTTATTCGCGATTCATGACATTTTCTTTCGACTTCGGATAAAACGTCGCTTTTTTTGGCCGACTAGCCAATAACGAGCCACAAATCTCGGTGGTGTTTCAAACCGCATACTATTTACTAAATAGTGATTTAAATAGTGCTTTGGTGGTGCTCTTATTTGGCGTCCTATGTAGTGCTTGTAGTGTCCGGTTTGGAACGGAGCCTTGCTCTAAACTCCAAACTTAACAAGCCACAGCATAACATGTTCAATGTGTCGCTACCAGCGTGGTTTGCATCACTTTCAATGGCAGGTTTCATCTGGAGGGAAACGATTCAAGCGTCCTTTCGCTCACTGACATGTTTAAAGAGTCAACGAAACTACTAAAGCAGCAATAACATGCCCGGAATGACAGGCCTTGGCTGAGACTGAACCCCGCTTCCCGTCCTGACTTACCCGAGTGGAGGAGATGTCCATCATGACCTCCTGAAACGCGGCTGTCTCCTCTGCCTGGCGCTGAGTGTGCAAAGCGATCTTCTCGCTAAACTTTCGTGGGTTCGAAACTCCAGAACCCGGAGCGCTGCCCGCTCCAGGTCCGGTTCCGCAAGCTCCAGTACCCGCGGCGGACATCTTCTTACCAGCCGCTGCTTTTCAGCGTACATGCAGCCTGTGTGTGTGTGTGTGTGTTTGTGTGTGTGTGTGTGTGTGTGTAGCCTGGAGGGGAGGGGGGAGGAGGGTTCACCCAGCCAAGGCAGTGGCAATGAGAGCCCTCTAGAGGATCATAAACACCACCCTCTATTAAAGATGCTCTTAAATGCTCCGCATACTTGACAATCATACTGCGTAAGAGATTAGCACAATGTAGGGAGTGTCGGGGACACGCGTAACTGCCATCTCATTTTTTTCCAGTAGCTTTAGGTAGACCGTCTGCTTTACTCTTTAC
The DNA here is from genome assembly GCA_034780495.1 of Parotocinclus cesarpintoi. Lineage (NCBI taxonomy): Eukaryota > Metazoa > Chordata > Actinopteri > Siluriformes > Loricariidae > Parotocinclus > Parotocinclus cesarpintoi. Next base: position 5,489 of record JAUZSV010419905.1, read on the forward strand.
TTTGGGTTTGTGTGGGACTGTGGTGGCACAAGGGACTGGGCTGGAAGATAAAAGCTCCAGGGTTCAATCCACATGAGGGCCAAGCTAGAACCATCATCCATAACTGCTTGGATTGTACCTTGGAAGGTATCAGTTAGATGTCACTCTGGAAAATGTACACATCCAAAAATAGGATTGCGCCCTTATCCAGAGTGACGTACAACTTTTACAGTCTTACAGTCCAAGCTATTGTGGGATAAGGACCTTGCTCAAGGGCCCAACTGTGGCAGCTTGGCAGACTTGGTGGGATTTGAACCCTGGACCTTCTGGTCCAAAGGCCAGTACCTTAACCGCTGGGCTACCACAGTCCCATAAGTAGACACCCTTTTAAATGAGTGGGAACTCTAATTTCAGTCACACTCACAACTAATGGATTTATAATCCAATCTGAACCGTAAGTGACAGGTCAGTGGATCAGGTTTGACCTCCAGTGCTTTCTTTGACTGGGCACTGATGAAGCTCTGACCATAACTCTATCACACTATCAGTTACCTGCTGAAAAAACCCAGCAAAAAGAGTACTGTTTTAGACACTGGTATGCTGATCAACCAGCTTTACCAGCACACTGGAACAGTCCAAAGTTTGCAAACAGCCACACATTTCTAACAAAATACAATGGATATTGAAATGTTTCTATTTCTAATTTGCTTACAGTTGATGCTTCTGCAGTTTTACTCTTCTAAGAAGGTCTCAGAAGGAACCAATGTAGACATGGGAAGAACATGCAGACCTCTAGCGGTTAAGGTCCTGACCTCTGCCAAGTTGCCACAGTTGGGTTTAAGCAAGGCCCTCAGCCGACCATTGTTTGGATTGTAAGATTGTATGAGTTGTAAGTCGCTCTGGATAAGGGTGTCTGCTAAATGCTGTAAATGTAAATGTAAGAACATACAAACTCCACGTTGGGTTAGTCCATTGTAACCCAGGTCTCTGGATCTGTGAGATAACAGCGCTAACCAGTGTGCCACCATGGAGAGTTTGTATATAAGAATGTCTCCCTTTTTTCTTCCCAATCTTGCTTTGTATTTTAACAACGTCACTAGAAAAGGCTGTTTGTTGTCTTGGCTAAGCGACCAGTATGACTATGTTTCTCTTTAAGTGCTTAGCTTTGGGTGATAAACACTCACCATCAGATCAGACGTCCCTTTAGGTATTTTCTATTGTCTGGAGCATTTAGGGCTTATTCACACTGAGTCCGGCTGCCTTGTACCGTGCCAGAGCATGATCGTCCTCACTCGGTAGAGGTGGGATTTGAACCCTGGACATTCGGGTCCAGTCTGAGTCAGGGTTTATACATTGCATGGATAATACATCTGATGAGAAATTTTTAAGATTAAATTGCATATTTATGTCCAACTTATATGCTCTTTCTTTTATCAAATTAATCAAATGAATAACTTATAATCAGTCTAATCAGTTTAGCCCAGATATTTCTTCTGCATCCTGTATATAGCAAGCTGAGAAGTTTTTGGTAAATCGATGGCTTTAGTTTATTCAAATGAAACACGGGGGATCAGATATGGCAGCTCTTATTTAGTGGACTATCTTTCTTTCCATTATAAATGGGAAACATAATGCAGTTCTATATTAAGCCCAAAGTGTTTTTCGAGCAACGTAACGTTTAAGGTGTCACAAATTCAGCTCTTAATATCATTCCACATGCCACGCACGCCATGTCAAGCTCGATTAACGATCCGTCCCTAATCCTCACTTTATCTTGCATGCTTTTGAGGGACTAGGGAGCAGTACTGTTTACCTCAGAATGAGCAGCGCCCGAATTGATCTACGCCCGCGCGAATTTCTGGACCAACTCGTGGCTTCCATTAGTACCTCTTTTATCCTTTAATAACACCTCATAAGAGCAGCTGTGCTGTTCCAACGTCAAAGACCAGTGAAACCAGTGTCCCCTGTGTGATGTCCTAAAACAGGCCCAAGTTAATTCGGCTCTGATTGACAGTCAGTTTAGTCCGGTGTGATAATAATGTGTGCATTAAGTCTATGTGCCAGTCTAACATGTAGACGCCATGTTGCTTTTAGGCAGGAGAGCCTGTGGAACAAGCCCGAGAGGTTGACTGAAAGGTTGAAAGAAGTAAGTTATGTTAACGGGTTTTTCCACACCCTTAGCCAACGTGAGTGTTCAGAAATGCTTTCAGCAAAGCCTCTTTCTTCTAATGATGCAGTGGAGCTCGTGCTTGTCACTCATGTTGTGGATGCCATCACGTTTTGGGCTCAGGTACGTTTATTTGGTAAGAAATGGCCAAGCTTACACTAAATATGCTACTCCCAAGGTTTTCATGTTATTTTTCTTTCTTTTTTTCTTTCTTTTTTAATGTTTTAAGTTTTTTTTTTTCAATCATCTTTTTATGGCGTTTTATATTATTTGCAACAAATACAAAAATGTAAGAATATACAGAGTCCGGGGTAGCAGTGTAATACAGACAATGAAATAAAGTTTATGTCTCCTTAATAATAATAGTAAGAAATGTATATGAATATAAAAACATTTTCATCGGGTGCCAGATCTAAGGACGGGGGGGGGGCAAAATACCACAGGACGCCTATAAGGGTAAGCATCTACAAAAATAATTTCAAACGGCCTTTTCCAGATATAGTTGTAGAGGGGACCAGATTCTGGTCAATTTTTCGGAGTTCTGGTGCATCTCGTAGGTTAGCTTTTCCATAGGTAAATGGTTTTAAGTTTAATGATCACAACAATTTGAGGGGAAAAGTTTACATTTTATTTTTTTAATTTTATCCAGACCTGTTAAATGTAAAAAAAAAAAAGACTGGCAAACTTGTCCCATGTAGAAGATTTCACTTTTCAAGGTCTGCTCTGACAATATACAAGATACAAGAGAAAGAAAGACGAGTTTATTGTGTATCTAACTAGTTTATTTGCTTTATTAACCTGGATGCGATTGATAAATAATAACAAAAGCTTACTCTAAATTAGGGCTGGATCGATACACTTTTTTAATGCCCGATACCGATACGGATACTGCAAACTTAAATATCTGGTGATACCGATATCAGAGCGATACACTGCTAGCACATCTAGAAATACTGACGTTACATACGCTGCACTCTGCTATTTTACTTTTATCATCCTTGAGCTTAAAATAACTCTGACATGACCACTAGCTAACAGTTGTAACTCGCGTTCCAGCTATTGCTCACGTAACACATCTCTGTTTATGCCGTATCGTTCAAATTGTAGTAAAGCATGAACGTGATAGGAAAAATATCAGATTCAACTGTTTTTGAGTTTTCCACATATTGGCTGATATCAATACAGAATATCAGATTGGTACAGCCCTACTCTGTGGACACTCCTTTTTATTAACTTTATGCTTCGTCACATTACAGTGTTCCCTTGTTTATGGTGGGGGTTACGTTCCAGGACCACCCACGATAAACGAAAATCCACCAAGTAGAGACGCTATTTTTATTTATTGAAGTATTTTTACACTATTGTAGCGGTAGAACTTGCAGAACGTTTGGGTAACATCGTAGGGCTTGAATGAATTCAGTCTATAATAAAACTTTCACAAACAGCGAACACAAAACCACAGATCAAAACTTGTCATGTCGACAAGTAGTGACTCAGGCGGCCGATGCTCTAGTGTTACTTCTCGGTTTTGGTGAGTATTCATCCACTGAGTAAATACTCTATTATAGTGTTTATAACTGTTGAATAATCAAGCAACACGCTGAAGTAATGGAACGTTTTCTTTACTTATCACACCATACATCACTCTCGTATCACACATGCTCCGTCTGTACCGAGCTTACAGCACCAAAATATCCTACACATTTGATTAGATACAACAGCTATTTACTGTAAATCCTAATATTTGTATCACTTATAACATTACTGTTAGAATTTATATTTTTAATATAAATAGTGATTTTATTTTAAATGTAAAAGTTGCAATTTGGATCAAATCAATTAGTCCAATTTCTGTTTTAGAAAAATAGAGTATCTGTGCACAGACACAGGGATTACATGCAAAATCCTCACCAGCAGAGTCTAAGTTCAGGACCAAACTGGAGCTGTGTCCGTGTGCCGCTTCAAGAAAGGTGTCAAAGATATAAAGAAGCATTTACCTCATAATAGTAATACTCAGTCAGGACTTGGTGAGCAATTGAATAACTCTGCTTTTCTTAACTCCTACTTTCACTCATGATGACATAATAATAACAATGTACAGTTGAATGCCTGGCAAGTTGCACCCTGAAACGCCCTCTTGTGGCATTAAAAAACTGATTCACTTCTATGTTGACATTTAATAATCTAGATGCCCTTATCCAAAGTGTAACAACTGATACAAACCACCCAGTTGTGGCCTAAGAGCCTTGTTCAAGGACCCGGCTGTAGCTTACAGAGGCGGAATCTGAACCTTCTGTTTCACAGTCCAGTACTTTAACCGTTAAGTGACCACAGACCTCACATCCACCCTTTAACTAAAAATAGATGTATCATACAAATTAAATTTCACAGGTTAAACAGATTCAAACAGTCCTAAGGATTACTACTGTCCCACACACAAGTGGTTCATCTTTACACACATTACAGCAATGATCTAAATGTAAACACCTACACGTCATCTTTCTGAAATATCCTACACAGGTTTCTTTAAGTTCATTATGTATTCCTGTTTTTCTTGGTCAGGGTTGCAGGGAACCAGTGGCTGGAAAATATAGAGCAGGCCAAAAGACCAGCCAATTACAGAGAAGGTGGATGATAACCCCACCATCTTATCCCATACGTACAGATGACTGCTACTGCACATATCACCTGACCCTGGCAGAAAGCCCTGACTCAATAGGGAAACAAAGAAGGGTCATTTTAAAGGCCATAAATGCATGTAGACTTGCAATGGGGATATGTTCCCATCAAAGTTATTGTAAACTGAGGAGTTTAAATTACACTGTACAATTAATGTTATACATTCAACATGTTTTAAAAAAAAAACACAACTGGCTTTTCCTCACTACACTTTCCAGTGCTTATCACTCCTGCGACGCAACTCCCCCGTCCTCCTCATTAGAGAACGAGACAGTATCTTACTGTGTATCTTGTGCTGGAAAAATTTAAAACCAAAATTCACAGTATGGTTTCAGCTAAATGTGTATTTATGTTTATTACTGGAGTCCCATCATAAAAAAGTTGAAATATTCCAAGTTGGCCCATTGTAAAAAAAAAAAAAAAAAAAAAAAAAAAGGGAGTACATGTATATTTATGTATTATTCAGTATTATTTATGTAATTCTTACGTTTACATATTTCGTTTATAAATGTTG
>JAUZSV010419916.1:0-10826 GCA_034780495.1 Parotocinclus cesarpintoi
ATATGCTCAATTTCCTTTTTCCAGCCACTTATTGCTACTTGTCCCAACTTTTTTGGAATTTGTTGACACTGTGAAATCTTGAAGCAACATATTTTTCCTTTAAAATGATACATTTACTCAGATTATTTTTTTGATCTGTCATCCATGTTTTATTACAAATACAATATTGACATTTGCCATCTCCACATCATTGCATTCAGTTTTTATTCACAATTTGTTTCGTTTCCCAACTTTTTTGGAATCCGCTTTGTAATCACTTATATCATCACTTACTCTATATCATCATTACATTCACACACAAAGTTTTATTTGATCCCAACAACTTCTTGGTAAGACATTTTTGGTCAGTGAGTACATATATGAGTCTGCATACCCTGCGGTGGTCTAGCAGTTAAAATACTGGACTATGGACCAGAAGGTCCAGGGATCAAATTCAGACAAGCTGCCACTGCTGGATACTTAGCTAGACCTTTCACTGTTTGAACTGTAAGACTTTATTAGTTGTACGTTGCTCTGTCTATATATCCTTTCATCTACAAATGTTTATGTACTGTATACATACGGACACGCCATTCATAACAACAGTTAGGGAACAGCATCCTACGGTTTCAGAAGGAGGTGAGAAAATGTCTTCAGAATAGAGAAGTCTGACAAGCTAGTATCAACAGACAGTGTGGGGAGAAGGTATGCAGGCACCCAGACTTGTTCGTAATTTCGCAAAACTACAGCTTGTTTTTATTTCCTCAAATGTGCTACGTACAATACTAAGAAAGTTTTCACAAAATTAAGCCAATTTATTATATCTAAAAATTCATACTGACAAGTATTTGTAATATTGGTCAATATACAGGGGTTAGACAATGAAACTGAAACACCTGGTTTTAGACAAAGGTTTGGCTATAGCAGCCAGGCCGTGTATATTAACCCTGTGGATTCCGACAGACAGTTCTGGTGGAAACAGGAGAGTTGAGGTGCACATTTAATTCTACCATGATTTGGGCAGCCGTGGTTTTATGTTTTTTGGATACAATCCGGGTTAGCACACGAACATCTCTTTCAGACAGCTTCCTCTTACATCCACAGTTAATCCTGTTGGATGTGGTTGGTTGTTCTTGGTGGTATGCTGATATTACCCTGGATAACGTGGCTCTTGATACATCACAAACCTCCCATACTAAAATGACAGGAGTTTCAGTTTCATTGTCTAACAACTGTATGTAGTTAGTAACAGATTCTTGACTGGACTCATCAAAGAACTAAAGACTAAACAGAGGTCTCTGTCCTGCTAACACCCCCATCATCCAAGAACCATGCACCTATTGTCTTTCCATTTGCGACTTCATTACGGTTTATCTGTTCATGTCATGGAAGTTTCAATATAAAATAAGAAACGTTGTTATTGTTGGTAAGTATGATAGATAAATGTACTAGTGCGTACTAGATAATGTACCAGTGAGTTGTTTCAATAGGTATGTCATTTACTAATTTTCTAGCACTTCATCTAAAATCTCGTCCTACAAAAGCATCCCATGTCATAATGTAGCACAGGACATTCATATTTAGGGACATGCAATTTGCAACGTGTAGCATCGCGCAGACCCAGCCCCCATCCCCCATCCCAAGGAGTGCTGAGTGTCCAGAGCATCTGGTGAGACAGAAATGTCCTGGAAGCGCACATTCTTAACACACATGAAACTCCAGGAAAGATACATTTGGACTTTCAGTGCTATGGAACCATGCTGGATTATACAGTTGCAGGAGAGCGAATGCAACTGAAACCTCTCCCTGCTAGAGACAGGATACCACTCAGAGGGACTCAGTGGTTGTGTACTGCTTCACACACTGCTTTGCACCCCTTTTTTGGCAATGCGAGATCTCAGGTCACGTTTCATAGCTGTCTTCAGTCTCCTTTTGTTGAAGTAAATGCTTGCCTGGCACCAAAATCCACACGTATGATTTCCTGGAGCTCTCAAGTACAGGTTTTTGCTCGTGTTTCCCAGGTGTTTGTGTCCTCTAAATGTGGGTTAAGCCTGTGGGATATATGGCACAGAATGGGGGTGCCACCGTTTTACAGAAAAGCCCACTCCATGGAATGCTGAGGCATAGAAGCGACTGGAAAGACAGAGTGTCTCGGTCAACCCTGGCACGTATCCTGCCTCTGGCAAGGTGAGGTCTGAGTTGTGCTTCAAAGTCGTATTCGAAAGGAAAGTCTAAAATAAAGAAAATACATTTTCCTTGCCAAGTCTCATTGCCCCTTAGGATAGGCACTGTGTAGGATAGGCACTGTGTAGGATAGGCACTGTGTAGGATAGGCACTATCCCATTTATTTTCCTGGCCCAATTGGATAAATGGGTTATTATTAGTAGGTAGTTGTAATTAGCTGTTTCAATAGGTATGTCATTTACTCTTCAATCTTCAAAACTGCACATATGTTCATATTTTGTGTTTCATGTATTAAGATACATTCTGTTCTCTTTCCCCCTTCCTCCATGGGCAATATGGCATAAGCATGGCACAGACATTTCAACATGTAATTAACACAAATATGAAATGCCAAAAGTGACAAAAACAAGACGAGAACAAATAGGCCTGGGGCAAACTAAATTCCACAGCAGCTTGTGCCATTCTGGGCATCTTTGATTGTTGTAACATAGTATGGACCTGAGGCAAGAGTGGTCTGATGGGAGTGCTCTCAACATGCCTCAGTGTGTACATACATAGTTCTATATAAAGCTGTCTAGACAAGAAATAGGCTACTTCTTATTGTTTTTGTTTATGATCTAAAAAGGTTGCACAGTGTATGACCAAATGTTTGTGGATACCAAATAACCAAAATTGAGCTGTCCCCTTATGGTGCTATAGCAGTTTCTTATGGAAGTGAAATAGAATCTGGTCATTCATTCACTACTGTTCATTCTCTAGAGTCAGGGGCAGCACAGGGCACAAAGCAAGAGCCAGCCCTAGGCTGTGCAAAAACTCATGGCAGTGCACATGCAAAACTCCATTATTTAAACAGGACAGTTGGCATAGCGCAAAGTCTTTGAAATATGATAGGATATCAGACAACATGCAAACTCCTTGACACACAGGTGTCCAAGCCAATAATTGCACAAGGGATCTCTGGAGCTGTAAGGCAACAGCGTTAATTAGAGTGGCACCACGTCACTTTTGAGTCTGGAGTACAGTCCTTAAAAAATATAAAAAGTACTGTGCAAAAGTCTTAGACCACCATTAGATATGCTGTTTTAGCAATGGTATAATGAATACACAATAAAACACAGTCAAATGATTGGACTCAAAAATTTCAGATAGGATTAATCAAGCCATAATCCTCTTTTCCACTGATCTTCATTCTAATTTTTGTGAGCATATCTTAACCATTTCACCCTCTACCCCGTCTTAATAGTGGTTTCTTGGTTGCGACCCTTCCAAAATTTACATTCCTGATCAAGTTTTGTCAGACAGAAGCTCCAGATGTTCATACAAATTCTCTGTATTTTCTGGTTCTATAATAATAAAGGGCATGAGAAAGAATTATATATGGTCATTATACAATTGCTAAAACAATCTAATCTAAGGGTGGTTTAAGACTTTTGCTACTTTTACAGTACTGTAAATTTGAACTACCAGTGACCAGTTTACCAGTTTGTGTCCTGACAACACTTCAAGAAGAGCCAGCAGCATCACTCCATCTTTAATGTCCTCATACAGATCCGTAACCACCAGAGGAGGATCCCGCTGCCGAGGAGAAAAAAGTAACATGAGCCCTGAATGGATTTAAACATCAAATGTCAGTGTTCACATCATTTTACTTTTTGTTAAACCAATACTATAGCATTTCAGCATTTTTCGTAAGGCATCAATGTATCAGACTCAAATGAATTTATCAGTTATGTAAAGTAAAATTGTGTTTTCTCTGTCTTCAGGTGCTCCCATAAATGGGGTTTAGATCAGGAATTCAGAAAGACTGTATTTAAAAGTTTAATAGCTATGGTGATTATGTAATAAATGTAATTATGATTTGTAATAAAACACACAGAATAATTTTTTGACCTAGATGAGCAGGGTTAAGATATGAAAAGAAAAAGGAAATTGAAAAAGAAAAAACAACTCTTAGACAATCTGCCAAATGATCGCATTCGGTCTTCACTTAGATGGTGCAAATGTGGTAGATATGTGGACTATTCGTTTAAAGTGCTTTTAATAGACTACACGTTCAAAATACCCTGCATGTTACACTAAAATATGCTTGTAATTCAGGTTTTATGCTGATCAAAGCACAATTTTTGTTGGTCCTTTCAGCTCAGTCATTCACAATGTGGCTGCCAAATTTACCAAGCCATGCAATCTTCAGCCAGTAAGCCAGGCAAAAGCCCGAGGGAAAAGTGCTGATTGTGGGAAGAGGAACGACAGACTGTCTGGCCTGATGCAGCCTTTCCCTTCACTAATCTGAAAAGCGTGAGGAGACATGCAGGATTTCACTAAACACACCAATCACACGTGAAGGATTTGGAAAGGGAAAGAAGGGTGGTAAAATCGTTCAGAAGGAGATAAAAGTGAAAGTTAAAGTGAGAGAGAAGAGATTGATATATAAGAAGGCAGGTCAGTACTGTACTGTACAGTACTGTAGAGCAAGTACAAAACAGTCAGGATGGCAGACAGAAAGCTGGGTGATGACCTTTAATTAGAGTCAGTCTGGGAGAGAGAACAGAAAAATGCAGGAATGTTTTGTAAGATTAGCCTAATTAGCCATTTCAGAGACAGAATGGAGGGAGGAGAGACAAGTGTGAAATTCCAGTTAGCTCTGAAATCATTAAGAAAGTAATTGAAGTTCAATTCATCTAATGGCAGATTATATTTGAGGGTAAGGAGGAACCAAATTGAAAAAATCAAACTGAAAAGCACGAAAATGGTCATTGAGAGAATAAACTCAGGGCTTAAACGAATTACACATGCCTCGTCCTAATTGACTGAAATTAATTGTCAGAGCTGTCATGCAATATTCATTATGTGGGACGAACAAAGCCACAATGCTATTCGTCTATGTTAACTGTATGTTAATGTAACCAACTCAACTGGTACATTAAGGTACATCATAGTCACCTGGAATTTATATATTAAGCTGCCAAATTCTTTAGTTTACAAGGCAAAATTATTTATTTAAATCAGCATGCTAACTGACATTAAGGCTGACCGGACGTTACCAGTGTCACATAATCATTTAATGCTACTATAAAGTAAAAATGACTAATTTCACAAGAAATGTGTGCAAACAATGTGTCATGCTACCATCTGCATAGCATAAATGTAATATCTAAAGCCACCACATTTTATGTATTTATTTTCTATTTTAAAATACAGAAGAATTCTAATGTAGTGTACAGTAGAGTACTTTTATGATTCTGTCAAGGAGAAAGCCATAACACTTTGATCATGGTCTGATCCGATCAATTCTGGTTTCTTGGAAGAAACAAATACATTAGTAGACAGTATTCCAAACAACACAGAAGATTTGCCAGTTGAAACTGAGACGAGTGAATACTTGCAATACTACTTAAAATAAGACAGACACATACACAGCATTAACAGCTCATTACAATCAAGCATCATAAAGTCATGCACATAAACACGAATAACTTAAAATCTCTAAACACATCATCCAAGATGATACAGTGTCTAATTCAAACATGAGCTAACAAGCAAGCAAGCACATAACCACACACACACACACACACACTCACATGAGTTACACACACTCTTTAACTCCCACCTCTGCTCATGGATATGCAGACTTTGGCTCTTACTCAAATTGTTGAGTACCAGGTAGGTAAACAAAGAGCAATCAGTTCTGCGTTCAACTCAAAACGCTTGGCTTGTCATAGACCGGTTTCAAACCGGAGACCTTTTATATAAAAAGCGAAAGTGTTAACCACTACACTACAGACACAGATAGGAACAAATGACCAGCGGTCCAGTCTTTAACTCTTACTCAAATTTTGGCAGATAACAAAATTAGGCACCAAAGTTTCTCTTTGCCACAAAATTACCTATGGCCTGGTTTCAAGCCGGACACCTTTCATTTGATAAGCACTACACTGCAGAAATAGCTGGGAACAAGGGATGAGTGGTCCAGATTTTGACTCTTACTCAAATTCAGGCAGGTAAACAAAGAGCAACCAGAGTTCAGCGTTGCCACAAACTCAAAAAGCTTTCCTTGTTATTATGACCTTGCACTTGATAAGCAAAGGTGTTCATTGGCTGTGTAGGTGGCCAGCTGTTAATGGCCGCAATGTCCAGAGTTAAAAGAAAAAAAATTATTTAAGTTTCATGACCTTCAAAACCACTTCATGTTATTAAAGGTGCACTTGAGTGACAGGTATGAATTTGCAGCAATACACTCAATAAATCTATGAGCGATCATAGAGATACTCAGGTGACTTGATATTTTGTATAATTTGGTTCATTATTTTTGAAAATTGTTTGATTTTATTTTTGGATAGTAGGGTTTGACTGATAACATTTAAGCACAGTAATATGCATAGATATTTCAGAAATAGCTACTCGTTAGTAGTTTTCGCATGTGCATGTTGTGCAGTGATTGCATCTCTTCTCATCCCAGACAGCATGTCCCTTCCATATTGTATTCTGGTCTTTGGACGAGAATCTGGACGTCTGCATAGGATAAAGCACGTTAATGGGCTGTTTCAGGCTTGCTAAATGGGTTACGGCTCTCAGCCTGTGCCAGGCAATTAAACCCTGGAACTAAGAGGGCTAATGGGGCTCATAGCAGTGTGTAGTGGTTAACTAGGCGGTTACAGCTGAGCATCTCCGGATGTTTAGTCGGCTGCCGTGTACGTCTCAACCGCCGCTATCTGTCAGAAGCACGAGAAATAAGATCACAGTATTGGGCATCGTGTAATTAAGCCTTAACCCTGTCTAAGAGGATTTGTCAGAATTGAAATGAAGGGTTTCCTCGAATGTGCGATGCACCCCTCATACATACACACCGTACTCGAGGGTCTTATCAAACTCCCTCTCTCTCTCAGGTCTAATCAAAATTGAAGCGATTAAGGAGATGATGGCTTCCGTTCTGACACTTCATACTCATTTGCATTCTTAAAGATATGAAGAGGCTCTAGGCACGAATGCTATCGTGCTATGGAAGGATTTAAGAAGTAAAGCTGTGTGAGTAATCTCTACATTTCACATGTAGATCAATACTTAAACATTGATTCAGTCCAGTCAGTTTTCCCTAGTTATAGGAAGGTCTTTTGTTTTGTGAATGCATATGTTTGGTTTATGTAGCGTAGTTACAAATCTATGTCCACGTATTCATCGTTTAACATTCATCCCAACAACAACTGTTTTAATAACCAAGGTCTTAAAAATTATAGTAAATTATTGTAGGAAATAATTTAGTGTCATGGTACATGGTGTGTGCGTTTGTCTTATTTTAAGCAGTCCCTCCACCACCTGTATATTGTCTAGAACCTAGAAAAGTCTTTTACATTAACTTGCTAAGTCTCTGTTTCATCTGGCTGATGATTTATGTAACACTGTTTATAAATCTATGCTTGTGTTCCTTCAAACAAAAGTGTCAGGTTAATCATACCAGCCATTCAAGTGTTACATCTGTACCCTAAAACGGGTTGTAGTAGGACATAAATTGCATAGGGATAGCATAAAAAACGAACAGCCAGTTGTTGCTCAGCATTCACTCTGTTCACACTGATGGCACATTTTTAATAAAAGTTTATGTTTAATAAATCTTCTTGCACCGGTTACACTGGTCATTACAACTGCTGTACTATAATAGCTAATGTATCTGACAATGTGGATGTCATTTATGAGATGAGATTTTTAAAAAAATTAGAATAAATATATCAGAACATAATAGTCAACTGTGAATTTAAACACAAACAAACAAATTTATAAAACAGCTCTGACAGTTTTTAACTTCTTTGTCTTCCTACAAAAAAAAAGTATTAGGTGCATCATACCATCCACTTAAGTGTTATGACTTTACTCTAGGAGGGTAAAGGGTTGGAACAGGAAAATTGCCAATTACGGCTACAGAGGTATTGAGGGTAACATCCTTGTTCCCACTGAGGCAAGGAATCTGACTGACTTTAGTAATTGATCAAATATTAAAATTAATTCAAGCCTATTCATAAGCCTATTTCATAATCCGCTTTTGTTAAACTTGCATCTGGAACAGGACGAGAGGAGGAGGAATTCTCATTCTGTTATCTTAATAGTGTTAATGATTAATCTTGCACCTTGAGGCAATGAATTAGCTGGATATTCACAGGAGATGGTTTGCATCATTCGGGAAGGGGAGGGAAGGGGGGTTCTGAGAGGTAACTAAATCAGAAAGTCACCTTTCTCTGTATAACCTTTGCCCATTATCTAGTCCTCTATTCTTTTACCTTAACCATAACATTTCGGTTCTTTGTGGCTTTGACTTTTTTTGGAGTAGTGCTGTGTAGCTTATAATTTAGTAGCTAAATGTTAATTCATTAATCATTTATGGATTCTGGGATGGTAAAACAAGCATGAATAGTCAATACTGCTATATTTGTTGATATAATTAGTAACAGGGCCTGATTTGCAGAAAGCCTGAGTATATGAAAACATTTTAAAAAAAGATTTACTAATGGGGTTTATTGGATAAGTTAATGAGATAGATATCTCTGAATTAAATCTTGGGCATTTCTTCCCAAGACTAGCAGGTGCAAATCTGATGTGTGTTTTACCCCAACAATGCTGAGAAATAATGGCTAATACTAAGAAACAAAATGCACAAACAGAGGCCAAAATAACATAACTGGAATTTGCAAATAACTTAATACAGAGTTTGTTAAACTGACTATTGTCCAGGGTTCAAATCCCACCTCTGACAAGCTACTTCCGTTGGGCCCTTAAGCCACACTTGCTTTAAATATATCAGTTGGGAGACAACCTGGATTAGGATGTCTGATAGATGACTAAATGTAAATTTACAAAAGATTTTAAAAGTACACATATACAGTATTACACTACTTTTCTCCAGATTTTATTAACTGCTTATCCTGTTCAGGACTTTGGGAGGTTTGAAGCATTTCCCTGAATTCACAGAGTACAGGTGAGCCTGTACTCTGTACCATTGCTAGTCCATGACTGAACCACCCCTCTCTCATACATGACCACTCGTACCTGCATGATGCCAGAAGGCAGTGCTGGAACTGGAGCTGTATATGTACCAGTTTAGATCTGCCTTCAAACTTGCTATTCGTTCATTATATTGCAGAGCACACAAACTCACACACACATACCTTATTACTGATTAATCTATCAAACATGTATTTGGACTGTGACAAAACTGAAGTACCCAGAGTAAGCCCAAACAGAAATGGGGAGGACATGCAGACTCCACACAGAAAATCTATCCAGTTTATTTATCAAGAACAATTTGGCAAATTCAAGCAACCTACACTTCCATTGACTGTGGGGGAACTGAGCTATGATTCCTCATTCTGACCGTCCCTTAGTCAGACATGGCAAATCGTGTCTGTACAGCACCCTGAGAGACTCATTCATGGGTTTTTGCTGCTTCCGAGTCCTTTTTCCCATTATCCAAGTTTAAAGCTGTTACAATATAAGCACTTTTGGGTTAAGGGTCTGACTGAAGGACCCAACAGTGGCAGCTTGGAAAATGTAGCTTTTGCAGATAACAAGGAACAATATAAGCATACAGCTGCTGCTAACAGATAGCAGGGAAACATGCAAGGCAGGGATTAATGCATAAAGCAAATAAAGAAGCTAGTAACAGCAAAAAGCAACAGGGGTTACAACAGTACACAGAATAAGAACATACAAACTGTACCAAGAGTTAGAAAGAACTGGAACGGGACCAGGAACCAACCAACAAGTAAAGGGTTAACAAGACCCGGCAACGGAACATCAGAAAGGAGGTTTATATACATACAGTATATAATATCAGCCTGCTATGAAAAGTCTAAATGGTCAGAAATGGAGCCATGTAGGTTGATGTATGTCCCGAGGTATTCCCAGTGCCCATCACCCTGACAGTGGAACTTCAAAACAATTATGAAATGACCTATAGTGGCTTTGACAGCTAATTATAACAATAAGCTTGTAAGGAATACCTTTGCTTTTATATGATAAATGCTTGTATTTAACCAAGTGCTCTGGACTTCAGACACGCTCACACTCACAGGTAAACACAGTCACCATGGCAACATCACATCTGAGTAGGGTGATGTTAAAGGTACAGCAAGTAGTAGAAGTTGGAGTGGGATGGAGCTGGATAATGGGAAACAATAACAACAGGAGCTCATATGAGGGAGTAAGAGTTATCAAATCAGAAAAAGGGAAGCAGTGCAGAAACAGCCTGATGATGGATTTCATTCACAGTGACTTGGAACAAGATTAACTTCTAAGCGGTTTCAGCTTTCTGAATGAGCATACTTACTCTAAATTGTTTAGAGGAATGAAGAATCAAAGGCAGATTTGTTCAAAGCTCTGAATACAGATTACTTCACAGCTACTAACATGCTTATGGTATATAGAAGCTGTATATAAAAAACAAAAGAAGTTGTATATAGAAGCTGTATATAAAAAACAAAAGAAGTTATATATAGAAGCTGTATATAGAAAACAAAAGAAGTTGTATATAGAAGCTGTATATAGAAAACAAAAGAAGTTGTATATAAAAGCTGTATATAGAAAACAAAATAAGTTGTATATAGAAGCTGTATATAGAAAACAAAAGAAGTTGTATATAAAAGCTGTATATAGAAAACAAAAGAAGTTGTATATAGAA
>JAUZSV010419927.1:0-10826 GCA_034780495.1 Parotocinclus cesarpintoi
GAGTTAGCATTGGGTTTTTTTTTCCACCCATAGGTTCAAGAGCGTTGGCTTCAGGATAATCTGACACTAAGGAAGCGTGAGGAGGAGCTGAAAGAAGTGTCCAGGAAAAGAGAGGTGTTATTAAAAGAGATGGGCAACATGCAGGTCATGGAGCTACGCACGTAAGTTGATAAAATAAAAAATCTGAGGGTTCAGCTCCAAGTTTTCATTACAGTATTGATATACCTGCTTCAAATAGCCTTACCTAAACACATGCTACAACTACTACAACACAAGCACCCTGTTTTTAGAGTTCTGAAAACACTATGATAAACTCCTAATACTTATTAATATGTACCTAACATGCACACTAGTCATTGGTTTTATTTTTAATTTATCAGTAAGCGGCGAGAGCTGGAGAGGAACGTTGAGGAATTAAAGAAGAACCGCAGCGTGGCTTTGGGCCTACAGAAGGGCTTTGAGGAGGAGATTCTACGGTGTCGCAAGGAGCTCCGTGAGGATCAGTACTGCCAGGCTGAGGAGAGATTTCGAGACAAGATGATTGTCATGAGAACCACAGAGCTGGTCAACAAAGACCTTGACATCTACTACAAAGCACTGGATCAGTAAGTGCAATATGAATAGTTATATGTTTTGAAATGTGAAGCAGCTTTTTTACTCAATTTGTCAATGTCTCATTATATTTTCGTAAGTCTAAGTTAGATAGCTTCTGAATACCAGGTTCGACCCTGACAGTGCATGTCTTCCCTGTGTCTGCATGCTTATTCCAGATACTCCAGTTTCCTTTACAAAGACATGCATTAGGTTAACTGGTCTAATTTGCCAAGTCTGAATGTATATGAGTAGTACTGACTTTACCTCGGTCCTGTCATGAGATGACTCTGCCGTACTTGGGTGGTGCAGTGGTCTTTGTATGCTAGTCCACCAACACATGCACCCATGATTAAGTCCCAGCTGTGCCTTCTGCTACAGTTGGCTGTGTGTCAGAGAGGTAAGGCCAGTTGGAAGATCATCCCCTGCCCCCTGCAATAGCGAATACCAGCCAGCCCTGTGTTCTCAAGCCCATATGACTCTGTTTATAAAAAGGTAGTGTTAAAACAATCAAATATTATGCCTCACAAGGACAGTTGCAGTTATTAACTTGTTAATTATTTGACAACAGGTTTTTTTGCAGTTGCTAGTTACATCATATTTTCTCATCATTTTCTCTGGAACTAATCAAATGATACACAGGTGTATCTTTTATTTAGTTCCAGAGAAAATATGATGACTGTAGTGTACGTCAGTTTGGCTGACTACAAGTTAACATGTGATTTTATTGTTTTTTAAGGTGCGAAAGGCTGTCTACTAATAAACTCTTGTAGCAATAATGTAACATTATTGTTAAGAAAAAATGCTGTGTATGCAATTGCTATAACTAATAGGAAGATTGCTTATGAAAATGCTTACGTCTGCATTTGATGGCTATATAAGCAGCATGAAAACTGATGGCGGCTTTCAGTTGTTCACGAGGCAAATTAAACTCTTAAATCTGCTTTTGTTGAATATGTCATCTAACAGTCGAATAATTTGTAGACGGTGCTGGAATGATCCTGATATATTCTGTTATGTTTGTGGTTGTTTTACTACACCCAAACAAAGGAAAACTATATCTGACTTTGTATAAAAAGCTTATCGTGCAAATTTTGGGGTCAAACTGGGTGACCAGGACAAACCTAGGGACCACATAAAGTGTGCAGGACATGTGTTGACAACCTGATACAATGGACTAAAGATCAGCAAAAAAGTCTCAGATTTGGAGCTCCAATGGTATGTCAAGATCCTCAAAACAATGTCAATGAATTTTGTCATTCCAAGATCTTGATCTGCCAAATTCTTAATCAGAGTTACTGGGTTAATGGCTAAATTCAAATAACCTGTTCGTTCATGGTACCACATTTATGTATCGTTACAGAAAGAAAGATCTTTTTCCAAATAGTCGAGGAGTTTGTATACTGATTTAAACATGCTCTCACTGGCTAATAATGAAAAACGCTTTTATGTTGTCACACCTGGATTATTGTAATGCTCTACCTACCTGACCAAGCTCAATTTTAAACGTACAGAGGGTGAAAAATTCTGAATCTTGACTGGTTAAAAAAAAATGAGGGATCAGATCACACTGATCGATTTTAATACATCTTATTCCACTGAAAAAATTGGAAATGTCAAAATGAAATATTTTTTTTTGTACATTTCTATTTTTATCGTTTGGCTTATGTAAAGCACTTAGTGCCCTATAAATAAAGCTTATTATTATTAGCTCATTATTAATTAAATGTGTTAATAACACTGGAGCACAGGAACTGTGACATCAGGGAAGAATGGTTTCTAAATATTAACATATTCCGAAAACCAGTGTCCTACAATCAGTGACGAGACTGAAGCTAGAAATATGGAAATTTAAAATGTGCCTTAAAATAAAGCTTAAGCTCTAAATAAAATCACAGTCTGATTTTGGCTGAACTTATGTATGTAAGACATGTTTTAAATTAAAGCTTTTCTCTAAGAAATAGCAAAGTAAAAACCATAAAGAACGCTTTCTTTTAGCTGATTACAGGAAAGATTTTTTATATCCGAATTAACATTTATTTATTTATTTGCTATTTTTAAAAGGTACCTATACAAATTAGTACTTGCATTCAACTGGCAAAAAATCACTATAGTTCCTATTGTATAATAGGATCATATAGACCTGTTTATATGTAGTGTACCATAAAATGTACTTACAGAAGCATAAAGATGATGACGGGATATGTTCTAGCAAGCATGTTATCTTGGGAAACACGAATCAGTCATTTCTTTCCACTGGCATTTTTTCAGTGGTTGGTTATCATCACATGCATTTGATATCTGAATGCTTCAATGCCACAGTGACACAACATCCTGTTGTCATTAGTTAACTGTTAGTTACTATCAGCCGATCAAAGTTGAAATTTTATAGTGACTTTGTGACCCCCTTCCCAAAAGCCATAAACGTAGACTACACTGTTCACAAAATTTAGGGGACATTTCATTATATACTTTCAAAATGAAATGTGACTTAATTTTTGTGAGAAGTAAATTTTGTAAGGGTCTAACAGTATGCATATATATTTTTTATCTAATGTAATTATCTTTATTTCTTGAGTTTTGGCCTGTATAACCAAGCTGCTTTGCTTGGCTTTGTTTCTAAGGACACTTTTCTACCAAGCCATATTAGAATTTCTAATAATGTAATGGAAAACAGTTATCAAGTATAAAGTGATAACATGAAAAACATTTTCGTCATTTGTGCTCAGTTTGATACTTTAGCGCAACCAAAACAAAATCTGAACATGTACACTGTATGATTCTGCATCCACGTTCACACGGACAGCAGTGAATTTAAGTGTTGAATTTTGTGTACTTATTTGTCTAGTCAGCAGTAAATTCCCATGCTGATATTATCATGGAACCTTCTATTAATCTAAGGTTTTTGCATCATGCTATCTGAAGCATTACACAATGCACAACAATTCTTCTGTAGATGATTATTGACCTAATTTTCGCTAATTGCTCGGGATCACCCATTTTTCTTTACTTTATTTCTTATTTATTTTCTTTATTTTTAATTTTGATACAGGCTCAGTGGTTCAGCTGTCTTGGCTCATGTCCTACCTTTTTCTAACAAGATAAATAACAAGTGGGGCATTCAAAAACCATAGTGGGGCACAGTAAAAAGGTTTGCATTGTCCCTTTATAGTTTCCTTATGATTAGTGAGCCAGTTGAAATTACTTTGATGTTAATAAACATGTTTTTTTAATATATTATTATATTAATATTCAAGTTGAATTTAATTTTATGGCACTCTGTAGCGATAATGTATTTTAATGTATTTATATTTACATTTAAATGTACATTTACAGCATTTAGCAGACACTCTTATCCAGAGCGACTTACAGTTTTACAATTCAAGCAATGGTGGGTTAAGGGCCTTGCTTAAAGTCCCAGCTATGGCAGCTTGGAAGAGGTTTTTGAACCATGGACCTTCTGATCCATAGTCCAGTACTGGGCCACCACAGTCACCACCACTCATTTTATTTCATTTTATTTGTTGTTGTGTAAGAAAGGCACAGTATAAATTAAATGAATGAAACACCAATGGCAAGAACTGTATTTTTAATATCAATAATCTACTTTCTGTTTTTGGGTTTATTTGTTTTTTTGTGGGTATTTTTGTTGTTGTTTTGGTTTATTTAGGAGAGTAAAAAGTAATTTTTTGTACATGGTCTGATGTTTCTCTACATATATCTTTTACAGAACAATCATGAAGTTTCACAGTTTGAAAATGGAGGAGATTAACAAAATCATTCGAGATTTGTGGAGAAGCACGTATCGTGGGCAAGGTCCTTTACAGAAACATTTTATACTCATATGTTCATAATGACCATAATTATGTGAACATGTGTTGCTTGAGTTGATTGCTTGTTTTTTTGTAATTTCAGTTTTTTGTTGTCATTTACACTGATTGTCCACAGTTTCAGTTTCATGTTAACTTGACATTTTTTTAAGTTGTTGTTGTGTTAAACGGCCAGTTAACATGCGCTCACAGTTGTTAAAAATTAAATGACATACTTTTTCTTCCATTCTACAATGTAATTAACGCTGGATAGTAATGTTAAATGTTTAAGCTTAGCTGTTTCTGTCTTTTTGGTAGTCTTTGTTTTCACTTTTTTTCCTCTGTGGTTCTCATATCCATCTGTCCTCCCATCTGCCTAGATATTGAATACGTGGAGATTCGCTCAGATGTGGATGAGAATGCTTCAGCTGGTGTGAAAAGAAGAACCTATAATTACCGAGTGGTAATGGTCAAAGGAGACACTGCTTTAGACATGAGGGGACGTTGTAGTGCTGGGCAAAAGGTGTGTTTTGCTAAATAAACTATAAATAGGTTTATGTGACTAACGCTTCATTCACTTACTGTATCAATGCCATTTTGATAGATTTTTGATGGACTGTAGGTGATTTATAGCATATATTTATGAAAAGGAATATGCCTAATACATTATTTTAAAATGAATAAAGAATTTCTTTATTGGTGTTTTATTTTAACTATAGTATGTGTAATTGCACAGGTATTGGCCTCTCTCATCATCCGGCTGGCTTTGGCTGAGACATTTTGTCTGAATTGTGGCATACTGGCATTGGACGAGCCCACCACCAACCTGGACAGATAAAACATCGAGTCTTTAGCTCGTGGCTTAGTGGAGTAAGTCAACCGTGTCTGCTGCTGCTACTTTATTTGGAGTTTTTGTACGGGACTGTGAAGGGATAGTGTTTCAGGAGCAATGATGTATGTGACAAGACACTACACGTTTATTTATTTCATTTTTGTCTACAGTAGCTTTATTTGCATCCCAAAAGTATTGACAGTGTTCTTCCGCACCCTTGCCTGTTTATATGTTTAACATCACACCAGCGGCCATTTATGAAAAGAGTAAGGTTACAACAATACTAGTCAAACACAGCCACAGTTTAGAGTGACCAGTTAACCTGTAATTACCTGTTAGTCAATAAGCTACTCGTGTTTGGAATGTGGGAAGAAACTGGAGTACCAAGTGAAAATCCATAGACCAAATTTAAGATCAGGATGAACCGGGAATCTATAGATCTGTTCAGCAACTGATACCCCACCCAGAATTATAAATTGTTTCTGCTCCTCCTTGCTCAGAATTGAATTAAATGTCTCCTCAAGGGCAAGACCCTATTCAGCGACTCTCAAGTCATCATTTGTTTGCCACATACATGGGTTCTAGAAGAAGGAAGTCTTTACACTCAGTCTATGAAAAGACTTTTTTCTACAGATTTTAGTTTTTTCATGTAACATATCCACATCATCTTGTTTTGGGAACAGTTTGAGTGATTGAAGCCAAAGGCTAAAGGTTATGAGACTGTTGTTGTATTGTTCGGCTCTTTTTCGTAATAGTTAAATCAATAAATACATAAGAGAATATCCTTTGGATTATTCATGCCTGTAACGTGTGACCATTTGTTTTCTTCTTTGCCCTTGGCAGAATCATCAAGAGCCGTTCTCAGCAGCGTAACTTCCAGTTGCTCATCATCACCCATGATGAAGACTTTGTGGAACTGCTTGGTCGCTCCAATTATGTGGAACACTTTTACAGGATCAATAAGAACCAAGACCAGTGTTCAGAAATCAAGAAATGCAGCATTACAACTCTTAATTCCTACTTGCATTGAGGTGTTACTGTCAGTATATCTGATCAACACAAGCAGAAATTGCTGAATCTCTGACGTGCAACTGGACGTGGTGAAGCATAGAGTTTGAAGATTAGTGTTTATATTTTGCTGAATACCTGTGAATTACAAGAACATAAAAGTATTCTATTCTAAACAGTTAAGTTCGTAAAACATACTACTCATGATACCACTCAAAGGTTTATGTTTAATATTTAGTTTAAACATAAAGGTGATGCGGAGAATGATCTGGATGACATTATTTCTGTTCATTTTATCATACCTCTCCACTCACACACATTCAAACCAGCAAGCCATTTTCATATGCAGCTGAGTTTTGTATGGTATACTTGTTTTGCTGGTTTGCTTTGGGTTTCTTTGCATTCTGGGTGTTCTCAACCATACAATGAAACTGACACTCTGTTAAGGTGCATTCCTTTTTTCACATTATTGAGTTACACACGTATGTGTTAACATTATAGGAACGTTTGTGTCATTAAAGATCTAACTCTGATATTGCTGAATATTCCTGAATTCTTTTTTTTGTTCTTCACTACTTGTTTTATGTGATTTATGAATCACTGAAAAGTAAACAATCATATTATGAGCAGCCTTGCTCAATTAATAAATAAATTGAATTGGTCGATAATGATGACTTGCCATGGGTGTATTAAACTGAATTTGGCAGTTTAACATGTTTTAAGTTGTTGTAATATTGGAATTCAATTACAAAATGCACATAGGTAATGTAGTGTATGAGTTATTTAATAGAAGCTCCTGGTATGAGCTTAGATGTTTGTCTAAGATTTGTGTCTTAGATAATTGTCTAATTCAAAGTGTTCCCACAGTCAAACATGGTCAAACGTCTGTTTTACCAAAAACCCCTCAGTTTACTATACTGATACATTTGTCCTGGGTAGATTTTCATTTAACTCTCGATTCCGCTGTTCAGAGAAGTCAGATGTGGTTGATTATAATGAGGTTTTTGCTTGCGAGTATGCAGTATCAAGATCAGTAAATTTGCTAGTCAGCTTTTAAATGCTTACTTTGCAAAATGGGGGAAAAAAATCTTCCAGAAAAAAAGTTACACCCGTGTCGTATGGAGGTGTGTACATATATTATATGCTGTACATACCCCACAAGCATGATGTGTGGAACGTAACTTTCAAGCTTGACCAAGCTCTACAAAGCAATATGAAGTTTGTGATCGTGCTTCTAGTTTCTGCTTTTTCAGTTGCCTGTGGTGCCTCTGTCAATCATAATATAAAAGAAATAAGGAGAAGGTTGAACTGTCTAGAGGTGAAGCTGTATGGGGTAAGACTTTTTCAAGTTTTCAAGTCTTCGATGTTAAACGTGGGAAAAATGGAAGGCAATCTTCATTGTGATTAATTTGTCTCCAGGAATCTGAGTATGTGGAAGACCTTAAAAACAATGGAAAACTCAGCTTTGAGGTGAGTCACACTACCTGACTATCTCATTCATAGCATACTTTAATCAATAGTTTATAGTTTGGGTCCTGAAAATACAGATCAAATTAGTATGACTTACACTCCTGCTTTAACATTTCTACTGGTTTAAATGCATTTAATTTGTGTTATTCATTTATTTATTTGTGAATGCTCAAAATCACACAATGAACCTACAATTAACGATCACCTTTACGCAAGTTAAGTTGGTCACTGCGACGTATTGTTGTTCTTTCTCCGGCCAGTTTGGCTGTTGATGTTGATCAAACAAAAAAATAATTAAGCTAAGGCTTTGCCAAGACCATTAGAAACATAAACATATGAAGTATTTGAATGAACATCTGCATCTGCAAAAACATGCACACATTTACAGACAGATTCATCTTTGCATTAGGGTCATATTTATAGAGCTCATTTACATTTAAGCAAAAATGTGCTATTTATAGTTTATACACTTCACATTTAGATCTTGGTCTAGTAAAGCAGTTAAAAATAGTGGTTAGTGAAATTAATTTAATTCCCTTACTTGGGATTCTCTTGAGTTATTTTGCCTAATCCTTTTAATGTGGTTTTTAGCCCAAGATTTTCTGCCAAGCTGCCGAGGTATTGTCTAGGTACAAAAACTCGAAAGATTTCAAAGATTGCGATGGCGAAAAGCTGATCAGGAATTTGCGTGTGTACAACACACATCATGAGGTATGTTTGCTTCATTGGATTTAACAATTTATTGTTGGATTGTGATCTTTAAGATAATTAATATGTGGTGAATTAACAGTTGTGTGGATGTTTTTATTTTTTCTTTGAATTTGTAGAAAAACTGTACTGTCCCCAAAGGTGATGAAATAACCCTCCAGAACTTCATTAGTGACCTGATAGAACTTACCAAGAAAGCCTTAGCAAAGTCCCGAGGCTAAACAGAGATTCTCGTCCAAGGCAACTTTTTTTGATTTATGAATGAATATATTTATATTTTACATGTATGCCTCAATCAAATTAATTTAGTGTTTTTGCTAATGTAAAATGTAACATATTGCATTCTTATTAAAGTAATATATTGCAATAATTATGTAATTTTCCTATTTTTGAGCGTTTTGGTTGAAAACTGAACAAAATGCACTTTGTTATAAAATGTAACTGACTTAATAAACATAAAGGGTTCTGAATGAACTTGCAGTCCTAAATTGATTTTATATTTTGGAAAATCTTGCTTTTTTAATTAACGTAAACATAGGTTCTCAGACTTTAAAAGCAGTAAATTACCCAATGGCATTTTTCATGATGGTTTATCAGGTATTTTCCAGGTCAGGTTTTGTAAATGTCAGCACCCTAATGTTTGAGAACTCTGGCATGTGAAAAGGTTTGGAAATGTTTTTACTGGAAAGGCTGTGTACTCATTACTATATATTCTAAGAAAAACAGTATAATGTTTCTGTAATAAAATGCTGACCTGGTGATGCTGTGATATAGCATATTATTAATCCTCTTTCCAGGATAATCCAACGATCACAGCTTCAGTGTAGAATTATTCATTATTAATGCGATCAAAAATGTATATTTTATGATCAAAGTAACTAAGGCTTGTGTGTCATTTGCTTGCCATAGGAAGCACCAGTATGCCACACAGAATTAGCTTTACTTGGCTGCACAGAATCACTTCAATATTCATAGACTCTGTTTTGTTCTACCCTACCACTTATCTGTTCATATTGAAACATAGCTAATTACTTTATTGTTTATTTCTACTGTATGAATATGCAATATATAAATTTCTGAACAGATGTCACAAATGGCAGCAAATCTCTGTTGCTAATGACTAATGTTCATCCACTTCAACTCCACTCGAGTTGTTTCTGTCATTAGCACTAGTCCCACCGTACTCGCACCGCGACAGAGGGCAGTAATTCTCTTCCTTCTCTGGTTGACTGGTAATTACATGCCTCCAAGGGCTTTGCTGTTAAGCACTCAACATGCTAAAGTGACTGTGTATCGGTCGAAATAATGCCTAAATGTTACGTCGATTTTCTTCAATATTGTATTTATCCGTTAGTATGTATTATATGTGTAATATCTGTTTGTATTTATTTGAGTCTTAGTCCTTCCAAGGAATTATTTTTTGTAACGTTTAAGAAGACTTTCCTTGGCTGTGTCGCACTATACTTGCTCAATCTGGGAATCTGATCATCTATAATTGTAAAGCTACTTTAAAACAATGTTCCATTGTTAAAAGCACTATGTAAATAAATCTGTCTTGTCTTGACTTGACATGACTATTGACTTACTGAAGGTGACCTGGTTTGACATCACACCATTAGATCTCCCCAAAGACAGGAATAGCATAGCCCCGGGCTATACAGTGGGTACAGAAAGTATTCAGACCCTTTGAAATTTTTAACTCTTTGTTTCATTGCAGCCATTTGCTAAAATCAAAAAAGTTAATTTTATTTCTCATTACTGTACACTTAGCATCCCATCTTGACAGAAAAAAACAGACGTAGACATTTTGGTAAATTTCTTTTAAAACAGACAAACTGAAATATCACATGGTCATAAGTATTCAGACCTTTGTGTCACTCATGTTTAACTCACAAGCTGTCCATTTCTTCTTATCCTTCTTGAGGTGGTTCTACTCCTTCATTGGAATACAGCTTGTTTAATTAAACTGATTGGGCTTGATTAGGCACACACCTGTCTATATAAGATCTCACAGCTCACAGTGCATGTCAATGCAAATGAGAATCATTAGGTCAAAGGAACTGCCCAAGTAGCTCAGAGACAGAATCGTGAAAAGGCAAAGATCTGGCCCAGGTTACAAAAACATTTCTGCAGATAAGGACAAAGAGTGAACTTTTTGGCGTTAATTCTAAGCGGTATGTGTGGCATCCTGGCACTGCTCATCAACTGCTTTATACAATCCCAACAGTGAAACGTGGTGGTGGCAGCATCATGCTATGGGTGTGTTTTTCAGCTGCAGGGACAGGATAACTGTTGCAATTTGAAGGAAAGATGAATGTGGCCTAGTACAGACATATCCTGGAAGAAAACCTTTTCCAGAGTGCTAAGGACCTCAGACTGGGCCGGAGGTTCACTTTCCAACAAGACAA
>JAUZSV010419937.1:0-10826 GCA_034780495.1 Parotocinclus cesarpintoi
GAGATTTTTTTTTATTTTTTTTTAGAAAAATGTAATGTAGACCGATATTCCACATTTTTGCATTGTGTTGCATTCAGTGTGTAACAGGCTTAAGTTGTTGCCCTTCCTTCAGCTACATCCATTAGGGATGGCTACAGCAGATCATCTTGATCCACAATTTAGCTTTGGCACTGGTGTTTATGCTGAATGTCCTTCCTTATGCATCCCTAAGTAACATTCATTGTAGTTGATATACTCACTACTTAAATTATTTATTTATAATATGCTTTTAGCAGTTTATCGATCATTAAACATAATCATCTTGGAACATGTTGTGATCACATGATCCAGGTTCTATTTTAAACTAAGGATACATTTGGGATTAACATTACTCTTTTTCCTTGCTTAGAGTGCAAGTTCCTGTGCACCAATGGCCGCTGTCTGGACCTTGTCTCGCTGGTGTGTGATCAGCTTGACCACTGTGGAGACAACAGTGATGAGGATAACTGCCCAGCGTCCACCCAGCACCCTTCACCTGCCCTCTTCTACTGTGAGTGAATGCTGGTTCTGTTTCTCTTGCTGCGGATGGCTGGTCATTTTGAAAATTTCAAATGCAATAGCTTTTACGTAAAATCTGTAACCTTTTTATTACAGTATAGCATATTTTAGTCTGATTTTGTTCTGAAATCAAAGTTAAATATTACAAAGCACAAAAATAATCTGAGTATTTATAAGGGTGTGGCAGTTGTGTTGATCATATACATTACAAATGGTGTCTTGTCTATACAAGCCAGCTGTTTGTCTACAGGTGAGTCTTTACCAGTACAACATACCTACTGGTTACCTCAAAGACATTTTGTGAGAACTAAATACAGCAATACAGTATAGAAATATCGTGAGAGTAAGAGAACATTATTCTAGAATTAGCATGTGAACTTGTGATCACATGAAGGTAAATGACACGCAACTGGCACTGCAAGCAAACAAACCTTTTTGTGACAAATGTCATAATGCAGTTTGTAGAACCTGTACAAGTCAGGTCAAAGTTGATTACGAGTACTGTAGCTGCACATCTGCCCACATGAAGCTCACAAACTAAAAATGATTAGCACTTCACACTTCATTTTATCAGTAAACAAATAATGAGCAAAACTTATTATTGTTCTTATAACAGTTTAATGACCTGTTTAATGAAAAAAATATTTTTTTAAATTCTGCATTATATTACAAATAAACAAGAAAATGGGCAGCACAGTGGCTCGGTGGGTAGCACCGCTGCCTCACAGCAAGAAGGTCATGGGTTCAATCCCAGGGAGGAGTCCTTTCTGTGTGGAGTCTGCATGTCCTCCCTGTGTCTGCGTGGGTTTACTCCGAGAACTCCAGTTTCCTCCCAAATTCCAAAGACGTGTGTTAGGTTAATTGGTGTCTCTAAGTGACCCTTAGTGTATGACTGTATGCGTGTGCGTGTGCGTGTGTGTGCGTGCGTGCGTGCGTGCGTGCGTGCGTGCGTGCGTGTGTGTGCGTGTGTGTGCGTGCGTGCGTGCGTGCGTGCGTGCGTGCGTGCGTGCGTGCGCGTGTGCGCGTGTGCGCGTGTGTGTGTGTTCCCTACGATGAATTGGCACCCCATTTAGGGTTGTTCCTGCTCTTGTACCCAGAGTTGCTGGGTGGGCCCCGTGTGGATTAAGTGGAAGATCATTTAAAACCATAACACACCTCCACCACATCAGTGTCACTGCAGTGCCGAGAATGATCCACCATTCATTTGGTGCCTGATCTGTTAGAGAACAAAGCAAAGTCTGCAGAGAAACAGACGGACTACTGTCTGTAACTGTAGAACTACAAAGTACAGTGACCATTAAAACCAAAGGATAGGTGCACCGCTTTGTTTATGCCAATACATTCTCAGTCTGGCTTCCTGGACTTTTTCTCAGAAATGGTAAATAATGCTTATTATTTTTACGAAATGCTGATTTCATACTGTGTTTTCCATAAAGAGACAGCATGTTGTTGAAGATCCTATTATTTGCATCCTTCCAGTGGAAGATGGTGATACTGTAGGTGGGCCTGTTATTGGACTTGTAGTATTTTTTTTCTGCTGTGAAATTGTACTAATATATTTTAATCTCATTTTTAAATTTGTTTAAATACTTGTGCAGCACTGTGCAAAAGTCTTAGACTACCATATGATTAGATATGCCATTGTTTTATATATAATCTCCAAATGGTATCTTTATATCTCTATATCTTTATTAGAATACAATCTGAAATATTTTACAATTTTTAGACAGCATTAAAAACTGAAAAAAAACACGTTTCTATAGGCTACAGTAGCAAGTATTTAGTGTGGCCACCAATTACAGCTAAGCAGTAGCAGCATGTGACACCTCACTCTAGATTCTAAGTTGTCCCTTCTGCAGTTTATTTGGAAGGGTAGCAGCTGAGAAACCACTTTTTAGGAAGGGAGTGACAAATCCAAGTTTAAAAAAAAAAGATTTAAAAAAGATTGCCCAATAGTCCTTGTGCAGCTCCACCTGTAGAAGCCTGAAGATACTACAACCTTATATATGGTCATTATAATATTGATAGAACAGCAAATCTTTCGAAAATATGAAAATTTTCGTATTTTTTCAGACTGTAGAATTTGAATAATTTAAGGAGAATTACTTAAGATTAATTAATGCAGGAAGCGATACATTTTGTTATTTTGTGAAAATCTGATGGGGCAGCTCCTTCCTTAATCAATCACAGGTCATTTGGTGTGGCATTCTAACATGTCTAGGCCTGTTTTTATTACAGATATTGTCTAATATGTTGAAAGTGTAACTGCGTTTTAAGAGTTATTGATTGGCATCATATTTAAGCAACAACAACCATACTTTAATTGATGGCCAAAGGAAAAAGAAGATGCTACACAAGAAGGATATTTATATTCGTTTAGCTAATTTAGTTTCTATTATTTTCATCTTGTTCTTAAATGCAGAACAAAGTGTGTGTTTATTTAAGTTAGCAGCATCTGTTCACTGTCTGAAGGACACCAAAGCTGAAATAACGGCAGCTAGCCAGTTTACTTTGATGTGCAATAATCCTTTATTACATCCACTTTAAGGACACCAAGATAATAGAAAGCAAAGTAAAAGCTTAAAAGCAGCGCTCATATCTATCCACAATATGCGTGTGCCATGACACATGTGTGACACATTGAGTTTCTCAAAGGAAGCTGGCTTCAGCACACAATCCTGCCCAAGAGGATGGGTACTAATTAACCAAGTCAAAGGCTGTGCTTCCATATCTCGGCAGCAGAGAATGTATACTTGCTGTTGAATTTGAATTACCCTGTTAAAACATAGCACAAAAGTCATAAAAGTTGGTTAAAGGTAGACTGCCTGGGAATTAGAGCACAAATGAACTTTTATATATGCCTGTGTGTTGTGTCCAGTAGAATTCTTGTTGTTTATAGTATAGAGACATATAGAATGTATCAATTATTGTTATTCAGTGAGATTTTTTCGATAACAATAATTAGACAATACTTTGGCAGTGTATATATTGAGTCTAAAGTACTTAAGACGTACCCATCTCTTTCCAATTCCTCACTTGCCACCTTGTCTTTCGTAATGTAATTGGTAACATCTTTTGTTGTGCCTTGCAATCCGTTGCGTTTCTTTAGTCTGAAGGCACTTTTTTGCAGAATTTTGGGTGTGTTTTAGGTCTGTATTGGACGGCGGACTCCCAAGCTTTGTCATAATCTTGATATTCTGATTTCCAAAATAGTTTGCAGAGTGACATCTTGTAATTAAATCCAACAACGTAGACTGTGATGCTGGCCTACGTATTTTGTCTCCACATGTGCAATAGTCTATCCTACCTTTCTTCATGATTCAGTGAATGTGTGTAGTTGTGAGTGAGTGACATACTTGATAATGTCAGCTCGCACCTTATTAGAGCAACAATTTAAATATTATCGTAGACAATACAGTCTGCACACCCCTACTGTAGCATAGATTTTTTTTTAATAAACAAATTATTAAACAAATTTACATTTCAAAATAGTATACACTTATATTCTAATAAACATGTACTTAAACAGCACAGTTGAGTTTAGTAAATGTGAAGCAGGTGGGATATCTGTTATATGGTGATAGTTCATTCAGTAAAATTACAACTGCCAAGAAACAGAACGAAGCAAGTGATTTAATTGTTTCTCTTATAATTAAGGTGACTTGTCATAGTCTTATTTTCTAATCTTGTATTTGTTTAGACTTTACCTTGGTTACCTTATCTTGCTTGCCTCTCTCATGTTCTTAACCTCCTGCTAACCTCTGCCTGGAGTCAGTCTTGACCTGGACTTGAGCCTTTTCAGTTTTGCTATTGACTCAGACTTGACCGTCTGATGACAGACTCATGAATCATTTCATCTGTTCATTCTCAGCCTATTGTCCTTGTTTCTTTCAGTAGCCAAATTAAAACCACAAGCTATGTCTCACTATTGATTCATCTGTTCTGTTCTGAAAGAATGGCATTATTTCCTCTTGTCCATGCGCAGGGTCAGGTTGTAGTTAAATGCTGCACAATTGCTATGTAGCTTGCTATTTTTAACTAATGGACCTTGGCCCAAAAAATCCCTGCTGTGCTTTCCATACCCTGCCGTCTGTTTGAACTTGGCTCAGACCTCAGTGTCTACAAAAGAGTGGATGGAGTGTGCTGCGATGGACCATGACTGGACCTATGACCACTACAAGGTTAATGGGCTTGAAAGACAGTGCTCTGTTGAATCAAACTACAAGGCCCATCTGCAGCTGCTTCGCACGTTCTCCAGTGTGACTCTGGGGTCAATGAAGCGTAAAAGGAGTGTGTTCAAGTGTCTGGAGTTGAAAGGAGCAGTAGGAGATGGCCATGAGCCTCCCCAGGGCTATGGTCAGCCTTGCCTTTTAACTACAGAGGACATCAGATCTAGAGGGCCACAGTGCATAAAGGGACTTTTTTACCTCCGCGTGCCTAGACAGGGTTGTTTTGGTGTAGGGCTTCTCCTTAGGGGACTTTGGAGGACCTTAGCGGGTTTTAGAGAGGGAACTGATGAAGGACTCAATGATTGTGCCCCTTCAGCACCTCATGCTGAGCTACAGGCTAGTGGATATTCATATGCAGATATTGGCTTCTGTTGTTCTATCTAGCATTGCTTTCACATCATTCCCTTTGTCTGTGTGATTTAAGGGATTACTTTAAGTAGACTGTCCAAGTGGCATTGAATAAACATGACAGCATTTTCTTCCCTGAGCTGAGATGCTGATCTCAGGTCAGTGTTAAAAAGGCACAACATTCTTTACTAGAGAAACCTTTAGAACCGTGTTCCTCAGAAGGGGCCTAAGAGTGGCACACTTTGAAGCATGTTTTAATGGCTCTCCAGGGTGGTGTGGGATAAAAGCAGAGGAGCTTGTTCCTCTAGGGCTGGCCAGATAGTTAAAGCCAATGGCACCTGGTCACACTTGGAGTTCAGTAGTAGGACCACAGCACTAATGTCTTTCTCAATATCTGTCGACAAGGTACCTTTATTCTCTTTAAATCTGTGCGCCTCAAACACTTTTGTCATATTCTACATATTGCTTACTTCTGGACCAGAACAGTTTATTTGAAAATGAATCTAAATCAACATTTAGTCAACGTAATGTTGGTTAATTTGGTTGTATTTATCTACTTTTAAGGCCTGTTAATACTTTCCCCGCATGATGCATTTATGAACTAGACTTTTAGAAACATCCTATCCCATATTTAGCCATGTCCCCATCCATTTTACAACATGCAGCATGAAGGAAGATGAAGGCAACTGGACTTTTTGGTTCCTGGTTCACCTCTCATCTGTCCAGCTTGGCCCACCCTGTCAATACATGAGTCAAGATCACTGGGGTGTGACACATTAATGAGTTGTTGCCCCACCTAGCCATCATGTGAATTGTTGGAGTCATGTGTGTCGAGGTGTGAATGGGGGTTATACCTCCTGGGAAAGGATGTCAAGACTGCTTTGTAGTTGCCTCATGGTGAAATGTCTTCAAGATGTTGACCAGCTTCCTTTAACTTAATACTTAATTATACCATGACCTGGATGACTGAGAACCTACAGAGATAAAGATGAGAACTTCTAGTCATCAAGTAGCATGTATCAAAGGTAAACATTTTAGTTTATAGAGACGGTGACACCAAACAAAAACAAGTCAGATGTAAACAATGAAGAAAAGCTTTTAACAACCAATGGTAATGATACTAATCTTCAACACTTGAAAAAAAAAAGAGCCACTGTCAGTCTGATGTACTAGTCTGTTTTTGACTGCAGCGTAAAAAACTGTATGGTTTGATAAAGAAAGGAAAAAGCTAGAGAGTTGCATAGAACTCCATGCTTTCAACTTGTGGGAACAGTTTGGTGAAGGCCCTTTTCTGTTCCAGCTTAAATAAAGCAAGGTCCACAAATGCATAGTTGGATGAGCCTGTTCAGTGACTTGATTGGGCCAAACAGAACCCAGACCTCAACCCCATCAAATACTTTTGGGATAAATTCCATTCAAAAAGAATGGAATGGAGCATGACCTCATAAATGCTCTTCTGGATGAATGGGCAAAATCTCCACAGACACACTTCATATTAATGCCTATGGATTTATAATGTAATGTAGTAAAAGTTGGTCCAGTGTATAAGTGTCTGAATACATTTGCTGTATTCTGTTGTGCAGTTAATTGTGAATGGTATGTCTATGGCATGAGAGTACTGAAACGAAAGAAAGCTTTGTAAATGAAACATTCCCATTGAAACTGACAACCGTTTTGAAATCTGAAAAAAAGATGTGATATTGTGATGGACAATTTCAAGCTGGACACAAAAATAATTTGAAGTGGCTTGGTGATACAAGCAGTGATCCACTGCTGGTTAATTGGAGTGTGAGACTAGTAATGTTATAGTCATAGTAATCTTAATAATTCTTATTTGATGTTCAATGATCAAACAAACACAATACGATTTCGAATACGAAGACCCATACTGATTTTGACATATGTTCGTAGTTTAAAGTATACCACTTGTATAATTGTAATACTGTAATTTTAGCAGTAGATGGGATACGAATGGTTTAATGACATAAGAATAATATACAGTATCACCCCTATCATCTGAGAACAGTTAACAGATGTTAACAAAATGGGACAACAGAGGATTGTATAAATATTGCCTGGTCTGAGTCTTAATTTCAGAATTTGGAGTCGGAACATGAAAGCATGAATCCATCCTGCAATGTATTAGTGGTTGATGTTGTGGATATTTCCATGGCATATTTTGTCTTAATACCAATGAAGTGTTGTCACAACTTACCTGAGTATTGTTGCCTACCATGTTCATCTTTTGTTGACCACAGTGTACCATCTTCTGTTGGCTACTTCCAGCAGGCTAGCATGCCACGTCACAAAGCTCATATAATCTTCAACTGGTGTCTTGAATATGATTTACTTGAGCATGATTAATTTGAGTTCACTGTACTCAAATGGCATGCACAGCCACCAGATGTCAATGCTATAGAGCACCTTTGGGGTGTGGTGGAACCGGAGATTATATCATGGATGTAAAACTGTCAATTCTGCA
This sequence comes from Parotocinclus cesarpintoi, assembly GCA_034780495.1. NCBI lineage: Eukaryota > Metazoa > Chordata > Actinopteri > Siluriformes > Loricariidae > Parotocinclus > Parotocinclus cesarpintoi. The sequence goes on from JAUZSV010419937.1 coordinate 7,597, forward strand.
GCAACTGTGTGATGCTATCATGGTGTGTATAAAAATCTGTGATTAATGTTCCCAGCACTGTGCAAAAGTCTTGGGTCACCATGAGATTTGTTGTTTTAGAAATAATTGAATGACCATATAGAATTATTTCTCTCGGTCTCTTTATTAGAATACAACCAGAAACTACAGGAAATTTGTATGCAGAAACGTCCAGAATTAAAAAGTCCAGATCTGATCAACCTGGACAAAGAAATAAATAGAAGGCTTGGTGGTTCACCCTCTCCATTTTGATGCCCCCCCCACTCCCTCCATCTTACTTTCCCAGTTCCCTCTCCACCCATTTACTTGACAAGAGTTATATAACGGGTTGATTAAGGTCAGAGGGCACCCAGGTCATGTTCAGTTGCTTTGATTGTGTCTTGTCTGGAGTGAAGAGCGCCAGCATCAGTTTGTTTGAGTTTGGGATTTCCATGCATAATCCTCATCATCTCATGCTAATCTGATCCGAGCATAGGCCTCCACATTCTTATGCTAACATTCTCATTGCCAAACCGACGTCACCTCGTCTCTATGCAGTAGCGCTGCTCTCAGCGAGGGGAAAGTCAGGCATGGCGGCATTGAAGTTTCTGGAGAGAGAGATTTGGAGATTTCTGATGAAGGTGTTTTGCTCCCTAAATACAGGACTCTGAAGACAATGTGCTGAATGAGGGTGAAAATGCCTTTGGCGGCCTTTTTTTGTTGCTCATGAAAAATGGGGCCTGAATGAGTCCGTTGTTTTGTCACTTCGTGTGTTTTATGTGTTTTCGCCACATTTTGAAGCACCTTCTTGTGATCTTCTTCAATCTCTTCATCGGCAGTTGTGCCTTTGATGTGCTGTAGAGTAAAGTGAATGAATGCAGCATTCTGAAGATGGCTAATGATTCAGAGTTGTGATGGTTTATTGAAGTCATTCCAGACTTGAACATTTACTCATTTCCATTTTAACCAATCCAGTGAAAACTGTTTGGACAGTAAGGAAAATGCATATTAAAACTCAGTGTTTCATAGTGTTACATACATTTACGTACATACCTTTTTTGTAGACAGTAATTCATTGGTATATTTTATGTTTTGTCTGGTCATTCTGCTTCATTTCATTTGCTAATAAACATCCATTCCTGCATTTCAGTTCTGCAGCACATTTTCTTTTAAAGTTGGGACGGTAAACCATTTACCACTTTGTAATGTTGCCTTTCATCGCACTTCAAATATGTTTTGGCACAGAGGACACCAAGCGATTTAGTGTATCAGGTGTTATTTTGTTTCGTTCTTCCTGCAAACGCAACTTAAGATGTGCGACAGTACGGGGTAATTAAAAAATTCTCATCACATTCTCTATTGATGACAGGTAAGGACTGCAGGAAGTATATTCCAGTACCCATACTCTCTTTTTTTTTTTTTTTACAACCAAAAGAAATGTATTGTGTATTGTGTAAAATGTATTGTGTGCAGCATGTAGTTTTGCATTATCTTTCTGAAAAAATGCATGTGTGTCTCTGGAAAAGATGATGTCTTGAAGGCATCATATGTTGCTCTACTGTACTTTTCGGTATTTAAGTTGCCATTAACAGAAGTTGTAAGCTTATAACAGTCTAGATGGTTGTTTTCGTCTATGGTCCAGAGCATACAGTGTCCATTTTTTCGAAAACAGACCTGGAATACTGATTCATCTGACCACAATACATGTTTACCACTGTGTGATGGTCTATCATAGATGCCTCTCAGCCCAGAGAAGCCAAAACCGCTTCTGGACCTGGTTACATAAAGCTGCTTTTTTGCACAGTAAAGGTTTTAAGTGGCATTTGTGAATGTAACTCAGTGTTGTAGCGCTAGACAAAGGTTGGCCAAAGTAATCCCTTGCCCATGGGGTTATATCAGCTATTGCTGAATGGTGGATCTTGATGCTTTTTAACATTAATTTCATAAGCACTCAAATGAAGTTGTCTTGAAGATGAGACTGCAACTCTGGGATCCCAATGGAGTTCTGGTATATGTTGTCTGTTAAAAACTACAGCCATGAAAAACCCCAGTAGCTGATATTTGTTTTTTCTCTTGCGTTGCATATCACAGTCAAATACTATTCCAGAGTTAAATAAACACGTATTAATAATTTGTGGCCAAGTGTGATATGTGATATAGATGGGAATATATTTCTCCACAATCAAATGTATGCTTATTGGTCATTCCATTTTTGGAACTAAATTCAGCTTTAGTAGTAAACGGCTGAAAATACTGTCTGTGTTCAGAGAGTATTACTATTCTGCATCTGCTCTTTGTGTGTACCTTGTTGATTGGAGTACCTCACACGTTGCCCATTAGTCCTGCCTGTTCAGGACATTGCTGCTGTCTGCATTATTACGGATGGATAGCGGACAGTGTCACCTGACTGGCAAAGCACAGGGGGTCTGGGACTGTTTATCTCAGAGGTCTACTGGGCTCTTTTCTTCACTGTTCTCTTTGTCATTTTGTCCTGTAAGCCACCCAGTGCGAAGGACAACCCCCCCTCCCTCCCTTTTTTGTTTCTTTCCAAAGTAAAGTGGGTACAGGGGCTAATGATGCAACTGGGACCATTAAAAGTGGGAAACTGACAGCTCTCCTCTCTCTATGTTTTCGTCCTCAAAGAGTAGGAGAATGATTGGGGGAAGCTCAGCAATAAATGCACAAGTCTCAAGCAATACTAAGAGTAGAATCAGGTCTGGCTCAAAGGCCAGAATTAAACCCATGGAAAAACAGAAAGGAGTAAAAAAATGATTGGGGAGGCCACACAGAGAGGAAATGAACACGAAGGCAGCCTATTTGAAGTTCAGCCATTTGTCTGTGCATTGTGCCACTGTATCTATAGCTATGGAGTGTGTGTCTGGGTTGTAAGGTTGGAATAAGAGATACAGCAGTGAATAGGCAAGCCTATGGTAAGCCATAGGACCCAGCTTTACCACTAATCTGCCCAATTAGATGCCGAGATGCAGATATGTTACCTGGCTAGGACCCAGTTGTTGGTATTAGAATGCTTTATGAACCACATTATTTGCTTCAGGCTACTAGGCAGCTTACTTCTCTCAGTGAAAATAGCTTTAATTCTAGCATTTTTCAGTGCTCATCACTCCCGTCATGTGACTCACAACATCACACACTCTTGATTTCCTCTTAGCGAGGGAGCATGTGGAAAATCACATTTAGAAACTACAATACGATTTCTCCTTACAGTGTATTTG
>JAUZSV010419948.1:0-10825 GCA_034780495.1 Parotocinclus cesarpintoi
ACGTTCTGCAAGTTCTACCGCTAAAATAGTGTAGAAATACTTATATATATATATAACGTCCCTACTTCACTGTTTTTCGTTTATTGTGAGAACCGCTGTTTGGTGTGCAAAGGGTAAGGGTGCAAGCCTAAACTGAAAACCCTCAGTTTTCCGTACCGTCTCTGAAAACATTCTTGCCTGAATTCCAAATTCAGACTAAATTCATGTGACTCGACCAAGGAAATTTTATTTATTTAATACTTTTATTATTGTGACTTATACTGTATTCTAAATAATGTCTCAGCTACGGCATCAGAAAGAGCACATTTGATGCAGCATGTGTCTGTTTTAGTATAATGCATGCAGAAAGTGTTTATTAAAGTGTTTAATAGTTTTCTCGACTCTCCTGGTTAATTTAATAGTCGCCTGCATTTCGTAAAGAAGTCTAAACAGGGTGTGTTTGGGGAACAAGCTTAAAGTTGGCACAAGTTGTAAATGTCGCCGATTCAGGGGAGCCCTAGGGTTACGTAAAAAAAAAAAAAAAAAAACTGCCTGTAATAGCTGGCGCCGCGTGCACGAACGTACATTTGAAGTTCTAAGAGAAAGCTCTTCTCATCCTGTCGTGCAGTAAACACTTGCTTTCCCATGAGCGCCCTCGTGTTCCTGTTGTCGGCCAGCTCCGAGCACACTTGGAAACATCCCGGCTCCTATTGTCCTCAGGGTCGAGGGTCACAGGATGCCCCTAAAGCACTCAATGAGCGAGGTGAGAGGTGGGATGAGAGTCACGATAAAGAGCCCTTTCCAACCCCCCAATGAAAAAAAAACCACATTAAAATGTATTCTTTCTCTCTCACTCATGTCTTTTCTCTCTTTTCATTCATTATCAGATGCTGCTCTTTCTAGGGCCTGACCAAGCTGGGGGTCGACCCAAAATAAAGGGGGTGGGGGGAGTGTCGCCTCTCTGTGGCTCATACAATGGCTCGACTCAGCAATTCACAGTCAACTTCCTGCCCAGAGCTGGACAATCACGCAGCGCTTTTCCCCTGCGTTCATACTGCCTCCTGGACGTCTTTATTTTGAGCTGTGCAGCGATGAAAGACGTGGGCATGGAGGTCAGCTTTCCCACACATGGACTGAGTGTGGTCCGATCAGTGCATTAAGGGCGAAAGGGAAAGAGAGAAGGGCTGACCAAAATATCAACGCATTTCTTACCGTCTAAAGGGGCGGATTTATTGGTTGTGAATTAACATTTAACAGCAGCAGCGTCTTAACCAGAACACTGCTGGTGATATAGTAACAGGAAGGCTGTGAGTTCAAATCCTTGTTCAGCCAAGCCACCACTGCTGGACTCTGGAGCAAGGTTCTCGAACCTCAACTGCTCAGCTCAATTGTATAAATCCAAATCAGAAAAGCTCAGAGCGGTACGTTAAATGCATATTAATTAAATACAATATGTGTTTTACCTGTACATGTCACTGCAGACAGTGCGCTGTTCCTGCATTTCAGGGCTGTGACGTATTCCAAAAAAGTTGGGGTTAGTAATGATGTAAGAAGAAGAAGAAAAATGAAATAATGATGTGATTTAAAACATGTTTTGATGAGTCTTTGATGAGCAAAGATGGGCAGAAATGCATGAGAAAATGATTGAAATGAATAATAATCAAAGAACAATTTGCCTCAACGAATGTTTGGAAGCAATTTGCATATTCCTGTCCCTAAAGAGCGTGATATCATTAAACAATTCAAAGGAATTGAGGAATTTCAGTATGTAAAGGGCAAGGATTCAAGCCTAAACTGAACACCTGTATAACTGATAGAACCATGTGGGCAAGGGATCACTTTATAAAACCTTTATACAGAGTTTCATTCACAAATACCACTTTAAACTTTACTGTACAAAAAATAAGCTGCTACCCTCCCCAAAAGACCATTCCTGATCAAGCTTTTTAAAAGTGTCAACATGCTAATGAAGCTGCCACCAGATACTGCTATTTAAATATATATATACAGTTGATTCCGGTTAATGGGACCAGCCGCTTATTCGGACCAAATCATAAAGTACCGAAACAAATCCTATTATATACGTGTAACGTTATTCATTTATTCATTTATTTGGACCAAGATTTCGCTTAATCGGCCCAAATAACATAAGAAAAAGAAGCCACAAGTCGCCACCTAGCGGATGCAAAGCGGATCAGCGATTTATGGAAGGATTTTTGGATCCCCGGGAGAATTTATGCTTTTATCAAAGGTCAGGAAATCCGAAAAGTTGCAAACCAGCGGGAGGTGAACACGCCCACCACTTTCTTGATTTTGTTCAAGTGCAGTCCGTCAAGAGAACGTGTCAGATCACACTGGATAAGTTCTATTATGCTTCGCATGCTGAGTACCTATACATTATGTTGTAGATTGTTTCGAAAAACTTGCACGATCACGTAAACTATGTGGTCCGATTAACCGGATTCAACTGTACTAGATAAAGCCATAAGCAAACATTTACTTGTAAAGTTATTGGGTATTCAAATACAGGAATGTGCAATGATTTACTGGATGCCTGCTAAACACCACCTTTGTGCAACATACTTTCTGCTCCAAGTACGTACAGCAGAATGATAGTAGCAGAATTTTGAATATCAGCTCTGAGTATGGCTACAACATAAATGTATAACATGAATGCCATAATAGTTTCTGACTATTAGAGGGTGTTGTTGAATGCCTCCATCACATTCTGCTACAGCATGCACTGGGAACTTTTTTTCGGAAGCGTGTACAATGCTTTGATACCGAAAGGTTTGCCAAAATGGCAATATTTTATTAAAGACAGACTCATTTGTCTCACCATTATACTCACCAAGACACCATCAAACCTCTCTAACACAAAAAATACTCTCACATACTGTCAAACCACTTACAGTGTTATATCTCACACTTTCAAACTCGTAATCTTTGATGGCATGTGAAAGACTTGGTAGTATGTGAGAGAGACTTAGAGTGTGTGTGAGACTGAGAGAGTTTGATGTTCACAGTTTCTGGTTGTCTTAGAGTCTGTGATATCATTTCTCCCTGTTCCACCAATCCTCATAGTCCTGTGGGATAAGAAACAGAGACTACATGTGATCTGTATTCTGATCGATAGTTATAATGTGCCCTAGTTACACAATATGGCAAACGCATTTCTCTGCAACAGGGATGTAACTGAGCACCAACACATTAGTCAAACTGAAAAGATAAAGTGTCCTAAATAAACAAATATTCATTGTGAAAATGGATTATTCAGGGTGTTTTAGATGGATATTTCAGACACGGCGTCCTGCAGTGAGAAAACCTCCACCATGTGCTTTTTTTGCTTATGCAGTTTTAATGACCAGTATATAATTCAGTACACGGGGGTCAATATCTGCTAGAGAAATATTTATTAAAGACCATAAATGTGGCAAACAGTTTGTTGTTATAGTGTTATATCACTATCAACATTTCTGTACATAGTACTTTCTCAAATCCAAATGATGCTAAAGTAATTATTTCTATACCATATCAGTAGCCTTTTTGGCATTTTATTAGTTACATACAATCTCAAATCAGAAGCATACAGTGGCAGTATCAAGAGAGAAAAAAAACAAAGAAACAGTGTTTTTCACATTTACTTTGATGTTTATTTCATACAGCAAGATATACTCAATGACAAAAAGCTCCCAGACAGATATGTTGTAAAACTCAACATAAATATATCTCCTAGGCAGATATGTACATTTTTACCAAACGGTGTAAAAGTGCTTCCCCTGCTGCCCTAAAAAGGCTCTGAGATGGTACTTTTGGATAGCTTACCTCTTGGTGAGGTAAACAGAAGGACAATGACTGGGTACATCATTTAACTGAGAGAAGCAGGATGAACATTTTGACAAAATGCCCGCACCTAGGCTGTTCTGACCAAGCTGTTAAGATGTTTTGGGATTGGTTCTGTGAGGGCACGTGCACATGGCAAACAGGCTTTGGATGGCCCAGACAGACCATCAGTATTGAGGATTGTTTATTCTGCCGACCACCTCAAGCTGCTCCCTTGGTTTTGTTGTTAACCATTCAGATAAAGGTGATACACACTCCTGTTACTGCCCGGACCATTTCCAGGTGCTTAGGAGAAGGAAATTTGTTGTCACAGCTCCCATTAAATGTCCTGTCATCAACAACCAGCTTCAACTGACATTGTTTGAAGTGGTGTTGTAAATGAAAAAACCTGGACTGCTACAGACCGTGTCTTATCAGTAGTGTAAAATGTCACAAAGTAAACTGGGTTCATGGACCAGTTGTTCAGTGTTCTTCAGTGGTATTCCAGATAGTTATTATAGTTACTGTCTCATAACTACATATTGTATATCATTTATTAATTTCTGTACATCTATATGAAGCAATTATGTATGTAAAAACGGACAGTAGCGATTGCACACAAAGGGTTTTTTTTTTAATTAAAAACGCAATCTGTGTATGTATATATTTGTGGATTAATAGGTTTATAAATGTATGGATGAATAAATGTAGGTTGGATGGATGGATGAATGAATGAACAAGGTCGTGACTTTAACTTTCTGTGGTCTTTTAGGTGTACTTTAAGAGAGATGGTGAGCTGATTGAGTTACTTCCCTCCTCCCAGCCATTAGAGTCAATCGAGAGCAGAGGTCTACACTCATCCAAACGCAGTAGGCCACTGATCAGTCGAGAGCTTGATGACACCAAGCTGCAGAAGTCACTGTCTCATCTAAAGCCAGACATTGAGCCAGTGCATATGGACAGGGCTCGTCATCAGCACAGCTTAACTCCAAAAGCTTTGGGTCAGGACAGCGTGAGTCCTACCAGTGAGATCATCCCAGAGACGGTGGTAAGCAGAGAGTTCCCACGCTGGGTGCTCAGCTCCAGCCCACTTTATTACTTTAACCACACACAGTCTGAGCTCAGTGATGGCACCATGCAAGTCCAAGCCTTGCTCACATGGCACCTAAACCCACAACTTGATAATGAAGCACTATTCAGCTGTGAGGTCAAGCATCCAGCGCTCTCCATGCCCATGCAGGCAGAGATTACACTCAGTGAGTATACGTGACTCCCTGTAGAATTTTCTGGATTTCTAACTACATGACCTAACACATCCTAAAATAGACCTAATTAAATGACTGTTACAAAACTAATATGCTTATTATATATCACATATATTATGTATATGCTTATTACATAATAAAGGTACATATGACATTATATCTGTGTGTAGTAGATATATATGAACCTCTAAGATTAGCAGGAAATGAAAAAGGTGTTTTTAATTACTGGGTTTACAATTAAATGTGAGTGGGCACCCTACTGAACATGTGGAAGTATATTCTGCCAAAACAATAAAGTAGATTTCTAGGGAGGTTGATTACCTAGAGTGATGCTAGTGCTATCAGCTGAGCCATCAGAAGCTGGAGATTAGACTATGCACTGGGCATGACTTGTGACCTGCCTCAACTAAAGCTATGCTCAATTCAGTTATAGCGCCATCATTATTTCATCATTTTAATTTTTTTCCTATTAAAGCAACAGACTGAAATAATATTTTTTCTCTCTCTTGCTCCTTCAAGCTGCACCAAAGGGGCTTAAACTCTCCATGACACCTAGCAGAGTAAAAGTGGGAGATACTGTGCATCTCACTGTGGAGGGATTCCAAGTGGGAACAAAGGGGGTAAGATCATGTTATATGAATAAATGCTGCTTGAGAATCTGTTCTGACAGATTTTTTTTTCTAAATTTCAGTACACATTTAAACCTATCTGTAAATACCATAAAATACACATTTATATGGCTTAAAGCCATAGTTAAGTCTGCTAATTTAATTGGGGGCTCTGTTACCTATCGATGGAGAACACAGGATGCATTTATAAATGTGTCCAGGATAGGACATCAGTGAATCACAGTCTGGAGTAGGGGTCAGTGTTACAGGACCAGTGGATGATTCCTTGTTTGAGCTCCCTCCCACAAGCACAGCCAATTGTGTCTGTGACATGCATTTGACCTAGCTGAAAGGCACTGTCAGGACCTGGGTCCTCTGAGTTGATCTACTGTGTAAGATCACTATGCCACTCAAAAGTAACACGAAACCCCAGAATTTCCCTAACTCACCCTGGTAGAGCTCAGGAGCAAAGAGCCATACCTTGTGGGTCCGGTTGCAGCTGGGTGTCTTCCTGGAAAAGACTATCGGCGGGTTAGTTCCGATGAACGTGCTTCCCAGGGTACACACCTAACACCTGAGATACAGTAGTAAAGTCATTTTTTTCCAACACTAAATAAGAAGGTAAAGAACTTACTGGCATGACCGTCTTGGAAGTGTAAGCTGGAGCATTTGAAGTTAAGCAGAACAGTTTATCTAGAAGATTTTAATCATCAGATGATTTCCCTTAATCCTGTACCCTGGGTAACTATCATAACAATTACACATTCCTCTATCTATTGCAATGCTCTGGTAGTTTCTGATTGGTATCATATCCGTATAATTGTGTGTTGTTTTTATGTTTGTCATATGTTATGAAGAATGAGGTGTTCCCAGAGCCTCTGTTCACATGGACACGTGTAGGTGGACTGCTGCTGGATGGCAGTGCTGAGCGGGAGGGGAAGGTTCTGGTTCTGGAGAGAGTACCTGCAGAACTTAACGGCTCCATGTACCGCTGCACTGCTGAGAATCCGCTCGGGTCCACCAACACACATATGCGCCTCATAGTATTTGGTAAGTACGCACACACTCATGCGCAAGTACGCATGAACTCCAGCAGGCCATTGGTATAAATGTGCCTGACCAAACAATCAGAAACGGGCTTCATAAGGGTGGCATCCTGTAGTGGGTCCTGTGCTCACTGCCCAGTGACGGTATGGGGAGTCATATCCCTGGAAGGACACACAGGCTAGTAACAGCAAACTGACTGCCATTAGGTATCAGGATTAAATCCTTGGGCCCATTGTCAGGCCCTAAACTGTTATAGTTGGTCCTGGGTTCCTCCTGGTGCACAACAATGCAGCCCTCATGTGGTGAGAATATGCAGGCAGTTTGCATACCATTGACTGGCCATGCACACATTAACGATCTCACACACACACACACACACACACACACACACAGACACGCACACACAAAAGCACACACACACAAACGCACACACACACACACTGTAGAACCAAAATCCAACCCAAACCAGAAAATGTTGGGACAGTATGGAAAATGCATATAACACTTACACAGTTTCTTAGATTTAATCTTGTTTACATGTAATTTGAGACAGTTGAACCTGAGATATTTAATTTTCTGTCTGGTCAACTTAACTTCATTTGTTAATAATCATCCATTCGTGCGTTTTGGCCCTGCAACACAGATCATGGAAATGTAAAATTTCCATTTTGATCCCACTTATCGTTGTCAGGGTCTGGGATTGGAGAACTGAATCTAGTAAAAGATTTCATTGGGTTCTGCCAAAAAATAGTCTATGCAGTGCACAGGTTTGGGATTTTTGAGCTAGTCTGAGTAAGTTCTCTTTGTATAGCTAAATGGTCTTACAACACTTTATGTTCTCTTAGATTTATCTCTCATTTTATGAGAAAGCCCACAAAAACACATAGTAAAAGCATATCATTGATCTGTTTCTGTGCAGAAGTTTTTATACTCAAAAATTCATCCGAATTTTGCATAATTGTTATGTATTTTTACACGTGCTGTTGTGGTAGCTGTTTTGTTTCAAATTACCTGCTTTTATGCAAATTCTTGAAATTCAAAAGACATCCACATAATAGAAGAAGAATATATTTTGATGAGTGGTTCTTTTATTTGAGATATTCTCTGTGTTTCTCCATTACTCTCTTTCTTCAGTTACACTTCTAAGCTATCAGCAGTAATTGTCTTTGAAAGGGACTCAGTTAGCATGAATAAGAATGATTATGTCTGGCCATTTGCTGTGACAGTAAACTCAGTAAATTAGACTGAATCTTCTTTTGCTTATTAAAATGTATGAGATCTTTTTTTGAATGAGTGATGGAAATTGCAAACCTCATTAGTTTTTGTTCCATGTGAAACAGCAATAAAGCTACTTGTGATATGATGATGCTACTCACAGCTAGCTCATTAATGTCTTTACTTACTTGTGTGTAACCCCAAATCAGAAACAGTTGGAACAGTATGGAAAATGCAAATATAAAACTGCAGGGATATTTTAATGTATGAATTCAACAATGAGAAGCCCATACTGTTGCACACCTTAATTAGTTTGTGGTAAGAATGAGACAAAATAATACCTTAAACACTTCGTCGGATGGTATCCACGATGCCAAAATGTATTTTAAGTGTTATGAGTGGGAATGGCAGCATAAAGTCTTAATGCTTTGTGTTACAATAGTTTTTGGAATATGTTGCCGGTCTGAAATGCAGGAGCAGTGTATGTTTACAAATGAAAGGAGGTAGACCTTTTGATGATTCCCCCACAAGGGGAGTGTAGCACAATCTTTCCATAAATACACTGCTCATAAGCATTATTGATATTGCATTAGGGAATATTTCATTTTGAAAAATGCCATCATTTTGTGAGAAGTATACCTCGCCAAGATGCGCCACTAATTACCTTACCTCATGGCGAGGCACTACAAACTACCAATGAAGGGCAAGTATGCGATGAGAGATACAGCTTATGAGGGGCTTTAAATACCTGCGCGAGCAGGTGAATCTCATCAGGGAAAATTATCACCAATATTGATTAGCTCAGAAGTACCAGGGCTTGCAGTCCCAATCCCAGCATGCCATCGCTGCCCTCGAGGGCCAGGCAGCAGTACTGCGTACTCCCAAATAGGGTCACAGTTTTATAAGCTTGTAGTTTCGACAAAAAAACCAAAACACTTTTGTCTTCCTTGTTAGGATATTCCCTGCAAGCGTCACTGAAAATGTAGTGTAATCTCAAGAAAGAAAGAGAGTTTTCCCTGAGGGAGTAAAGCTACTATATGATGTTGTTGTCAACAAATAATAACACTGTATACGTACATAGCATTCATGAATATGGAGGAAGATTTTCAGGTAATTTATTCGCAGTCTGGTCGTTATGAAACAGTCTTTTAATCAAACTTTCATGAATGAGATCCGTAGTTTTTTGTCATAGTTGCTCAATTGTATGCCTCATATCCACATACAAACACTTAGTTTCTGACCCTTGTCTCTCACTCTCTGCCTACACTCTACATACACGCGTACAAACACTGCTCATACAATGTAGTCAGAGTTACACGTATGCCTCATACACACACAGATACACACAAGTACTCCTAGTTCTTGGGCAGTGCCTCTCACACACATCCAAACACACACACAGCACATACTATATCAAGTATTTGATCTATAGTCTCAAAGTAGCTTTACAACATTATATTAAATTAAAAGGCCAATCCCAAATGAGAAAGACTAGGGAAACAGTGGCAAGGACAAACTCCCTAAAAGTTGTAACGAAAAAACCTTGGGAGAACCAAGACTCAAATAGGGAGATGTTAATTGAAATACTTGCAGTTAATCTTGTATTAATAGTAGAATTCAGTAAATAATATGTACAGCTGTGTATCATCTGCATAGCAGTGAAAACTAATGCCATGCTTACGAATAATTGTGCCTAAAGGGAGAATATCAGTGGCCCAAGCACAGACCCCTGAGGGACATCATACTTCACTTTTGAGAGCTTAGAGCATCAATTATTTACATAAACAAACTGGTGCCGGTCAGTCAGATAGGATTTAAACCAAGAAAGTGGCAGTCCCTTAATACTTATCATGTTTTCTAGCCTATTCATTAAGATAGTGTGATCTTTAGTGTCAAATAATGCCCTTAAATCCAATAGAACAAGAAAAGAAACACATCTGATTCACTAATTTGTAGGATTTGGATTTAATAATGACAACCTGATCGGTGAGGAAAGTTCAGTATTAGTACAGCTAATTAAATTGCATTAAAATTAGTTTTATGCCTAAGTTTTTCTTATTGTCATTATTGTTAAAATCATACTTAACTTTCAGTCACTTTCTGTGATATTTTAGTTAATGTTGATTTTTTTTTATTTAAATTTAAATAAAATCTAGGATTATTCCTATTTTTATTTATGATTACGATTTATGATACAAGGGCCTGTTTATACTCTGCCATGCTATCTCTCCAAGCATTCTTAAATAACTCCAATTAGCAATGTCACCACAGAGAACTCTTTGCTTTAAAATTACGGGTGTGGTCATAATACCAAGGTGGTAGCCGTTTTTCTATGCTACATTTGACGCTGGCAGGAGCAACTATGTCCAGGGTTGAGCAAAATATTAATATCAATGAATTGGTTGTAACCTCAAGACAATCGGGCTCTGTAGGAGTGTTAAATGTTAAGTCTGGATGGTTATTAATAAACACAGCTGGAGTATCAGAAGTAATATCATGCTTAGTGTGATAAAAAGGGAGTAGGCAAATTTTATTTAATACAAAAAGTTCAAAAACTAAGAGATAGTGATCAGAAATCAACTCACTTTGAGGGAAAATATCTAGGTTATCTAAATCAATTCTTAATGTTAGTGGGTCTGTTTCACATTTACATCACAATTTGAGCGATACTTGTGTATTCTAAAATGTATCAAAAGCAATTTTAAGTGGATCCTGCTCATTTTCAAAGTAAATGTTAAAATCACCTACAATCAAAACCTTGTAGGTACTAAACCTTGTAAAGCCCTGTTGTTAGGTACTAAGCAGGAAAGAAAGTTCCTGCAGAAACTTAAATAGTGTAAATAGTGATGATCTGGAAACACTACAGTACACAACGATGGATTAGTTACA
>JAUZSV010419959.1:0-18545 GCA_034780495.1 Parotocinclus cesarpintoi
TCATAGCCCTCATATAGCACATCATAGCCCTCATATAGCACATCATAGCCCTCATATAGCACATCATAGCCCTCATAGTTCTCAGGTACGTTTAGCTTTGTTAAAACATACTTTCCCTACAAGTTCTGTTGCCTGGGAGGAGGTGCCTGCCACACATTATCGACACCGGTACCACCTCCTGTCGTGTGACTCTTTGCTTTGCCATGGTGACACCACAGTCTAGCACCATGTGGTCTGACACACCACCATGTTCCTGAGCAGGCAGAGCAGTGGAATTTTTCTAGCTTTTAACTCTATTTTTAACATGATTACTTTCTATCTTAATTTGGTCAGCAACTATTGACCAGTTTTACAATGTTTTTCATTTTTGTCTATATTTATAAACACAAGCTAACAAAATTACACTTAATTCTCAAATGCATTTCCAAATCGTGTTTCTTATGTATTACAGAAAAATAACAATGTTCAAATATCTAAATGTGGACACTCCTGTCAACTACTTTGTGTTGCAGCTTGTCTAATCCCTGCCAGTAAACTACTACCCTCTGGAGCTGATAAACATGAACCTATTTGCACTTATCTTTGTTTTCTGTAATAATAGTGTTCCACCCAATATTTTTGGAATGAATTGGAGATGAGGTGGGGTGGTGATCATGCAACATCCTGATCTCACTAACATTCTTGTCACTAAATGCCTTAAATCACAAACTTGGACGCACAAACAAAAGTGCCCTGTATGATTCATTTCTTCTATCCCTTACTTTACTTTAACAGAGTTCATCGTCTGCTTTTCGCATAACTATCTACCAGAGGCCTTACTTACAGTAGCACTAACAGTAATATGCTCTGCCATCCACAATGAAAAGGGCTGTCATTACATTATTTGCCTCAACCTAGAGAGCCATTCATTCTCATTAAAACCTTTCGCGTAATCAGCGTCCACATGACTGAGCGAGCTAATTTAATAGTACATATCTACACATACATTCCATGCTGTCCAGACAAGACAGGTGCACGTCATCATTAGGACAAATAATTACAGACTTTGAAAGCTTGAGAAGTAAATCAGAGCTTAAGCTGAAGGGAAAGACAGACAGCGGAGAATGGAGGAAGGAGAATGTGGCCTCGTTACAGGATAATTCTGCCCTCCTCCACTATTATGGCAGACATCCACCCCTACACAGCTTTGCAATTAGCCTGTCAGGCCTGAGCTGCACTGCGAGACTTGCCGGTTCTTTCATTTTCTTTTTTCCCACCCCTCTCCTTCCTCCTCTAGGATGCATTTATAGTGCAGCCAGGGGAACTTTCCTATAGGATGGGGGTGGCAAACATGACACGTGCTACACCTCTTCTGTTTTAATACAGAGTAGTAGAGCCAGGAAGAGAAAACTCTCTACTGGAATTGCAAGCACATACTGTCACAAGAAGAAAATAACACTACAAGCTAATAAGGAGTAGGAAAACCCACTGAATTCAGAACAGCTTTCTGTCCTGAATGCTTTGTGGCTTTCTTATCCAGGACTATGAGAACAGCAACATAAAAATTATCCAGAAAAGAATGTAAAGCAGCTGATGTGTCTATTATTCATGACAGACACACAAGGCTTAAATGGTTTATTAAAGTTTACAGAAATGTGCAATTTAAGCACATGCTTGAGTATGCAGTGTGAGTTTGCTAGCCCACCGGCATGATACTGTTGCACAATTGTGTCCGAGAAAGGGTTGCAATTTTATGTGGGACAGTAAGAGAAATGCAATGAAAAAAGCTTTTCTTACATTTACTTTGACTAGCAGGCAGTGTGATATTTTATCTTTTGTCTGGTCACCTTAATTTCATTTGTTAATAAAAGTTCACATATTTATACTGGTTCATCTGACCACAACGTATATTTACACTATGTGATGATCCAGTCTAGATTCACTACTAGACATGATCCAGCCTAGATTCACTACTGGACATGGTTAACATGGTGCTTCTGTTTTGCTCAGTAAAGTTGTAAGTGTTAAGTGGTAATGTAACGCTGTAATGTTTGAATTGCCAAAGTAATTCCTTGCCCGTGTGTATATCGGCTATTGAGATAAGATCTTGATGCAGTGCCATATGAGGGATTGAAGATCACAAGATGCTCAAGCTCTAGTCTTGTGCCCTTTACCTTTATTAACTCAAATATAATGTACTGTAGAAGAAGAAATATGCAAATCGCTTCTGCTCTTCATTTAAGGAATACAATTTTTAAGCATATTAATATGTTTCTTATGCATTTGTTTACAAACTGGAGATTCTCTGGCTATCTTTGCTTGATTGCTTTACTTTGCTTTGCTTTGCTTTGATTAAAAACACCTGCTGACATCACTTGTTTGAACTGACACCATTATTTAGTTTTTAAATTTATTTATAACCCTAGATTATGCCTGCCCTAACTTTTTTGGAACGTGTTACATACCTAAAATGGAGAAATGGATGTTTATTTGTTAATTTATATACAAATTATATCAAGTACATGTAAAAAACAGTTCATATTTTTTATCCATACTATCCCAATTTTTTTTTTATTTGGAGGTGTACATTTATAATGTGTCCCAGAGGATAAGTGCACGTACATTTGCATCTTATTTATTCTATACACTACAAATGCATGATTCGCTCAATAAATAGGTAATAGATGTAAACCAATTTACAGAATATGCCAAGCATACTAATAACTATTTCAAGAGACTTGTGTGCTTCCTAATAAAAGAGTTTGAGGCATCTTGTGTCTAGTCTCCAGTAAAAAGTCACCAATAACAGCACTGATATCCACAAAGATGCAGATACTGACATATAAAATCTACTAGACACAATAATTACTGTATTAATGATTAGTCATTAACCATTGTGTGTTGGGCTCTGTGTTTACATGTAGGACTAAAGCAATAAAGAAATAATATGTTCCCAATGATTAACAATTTATACCTGTCACTCCCTACCTCTGCAAAATTTAAATAGAGCTAAAATCTTAACATGAATACCTTGAATTAATTTAACACCTGGTTACAAAGTGATTTCACACTTTGATTTGAACCTTTTTCTTTTTTCATATTTCTTAGTGATTTATTTGTTAATTTTGCTGATGCAGCACATGCTGATGCACCTCTCGACCATCTCTATGCCTTCCTCTGTGTGTTGGATCCCACCCAGCATTGGTGTTATGCTGATAATTGGCCTGTCCTGTAAATTTGGAGTTTCTCACTCAAATGAACTGCAAGCTCCACACTTGCTTTCGAAGAGAAGGGGCTGAGTGGGAGAGAGCGGAGGGCGGGAAGCAGAAGGGGTGCAACTGGCTGTTATGTTATCACCCTCAGGAGAGCGAGCAAAAACCTCAATTAGCTTTCTGCCAGTGCGGCAAGAAAGTTCTTTCACTGGAAAGACAGTGCAAATGATATTTTGAGAGGGTGTGAATGGGGCGCATCCAAGTTCTGACATGATACTTTTTCTCATTATCGTATCCTTAAACAGAAGCTCACATTGGCCCTGGTTTACTTAGGGTTTTGGTGTGTAAAATTGCAAGCAAACAAAAAACGTGTATGGTTGGTGACGTACTAACTGGTTCTAAAAGAGATTTAATTTCAATCTAAGCATGGAAATGTGTGTCAACATGTCAGTTACTAATCTGAAGAATATTTTGCACCATGGTTACAGGTATTATGGCATGTTTGACAAAGCTTTTTTTTTCCTGACCACAAACTATTTTGCATCACATGCGCTAATGAGACAAAGTGTGTCAGCATCTTTCCGTGCCACCCTGTCATATAGGCTAGCTTTGTGTAAAGCTTGTGGAATTGTTGTCACACGCACAGACGCACAGACAGCCATAATGACCTTCAAAGTCATCAAGTAACTAGGAGATGTGTTGGCAGTACTGAACACTTTCCACTTCCACTTAAACGAGTTTGGGTTTTTGTATCCTACTCCAAATTTTTGCCTCTCCTTGTCCTAGAGCTATTGTGAAAGCACTTTTTGAAACCACAACCACAGGGAATTATCTGTGTTACCGTGCACTACTCGTATTTGACTCCTCCAGAAACAGTCAGTTTTAATAAAACCACTTCAGTAAGATATTAATATAAAATAAGATACTTATTAAAGCCACTACAGGCAGATGCAAGGTGGGGGCCAATCAGCCTTGTGTAATCTGGAAATTGATTGGTTATACCTGAGCAGATTTACAATAATGCATCTTAAATACTAGACAAAAGTCAATTTTAATTACTAATCTAAATTACGTTGTTGTTGAGGGTTATAATATGTAAAAAAAAAAAATTCAGATTTTTAGAGTGCACTGCTGCGAAAATTAGGGGTTATGACAAAGTAATATAATTTCACATAGATGTAAATAGTTTAGGCTATCCCGCTGATCAAAGACATTGAACAAGCCTTGACTCTACAGCATTTTAGATCTGTCTACACCCTATGAGTTTGCATCTGTAGAGATGATTAAGTCTGTTAACCTAATGCATGTCTTTAAATGTGGGAGGAAACTGGAATACTGGGAGTAAACCCACTCAGACTTAGAAAATATAGAAGATGCCATTATCCACTGCAACTTACGATTTAGAAAGACCTTGCTCAAGGGTCTAATATATAACACATAGACTCATATCATTTTCCAGGTTCTTTGCACACGTTGTCATTTTTTAGCAACAGGTCCACCACGCTTTTAAGCAGCACATGAAAATGATTACTATGTTTGGCATCTTGATAAATGAGGGCCACAGACGTATAAAGCTGTATATGCAGTTTGATAAGTGAATCACATAGACATATCTATTGCTGTAGGATGCAATTTTTTACATCAGCCCAAACCAAAATCCTCATGTAGAACACATTCTACTGACAGGAAAGAGCAGTGCAGAGAGAACAGCAGAAACATCGGTGAATGGAATAGATGTGTGTGGGAGGCAGTGGTGGAGCAGTGCAGACTGAGTTGGCTTGTGCTGTGTATATTTAGAGTGCTCAGACTGGGGTGAATTCCAGCCTGTCTCTGTGGCTGACCAGAGTTGGCACTTTTTTATGAGAGCAAAAGGAGAGGCAGAGAGAAGGGTGCTGTGTGTTCTGCTGACCCTCCCTGCTAATGAGAGGGTGCTGCAGTGCATTGGCTGCTCCTAATTACTAGCAAGCAGCTGCAGCCACAGGGAGCACAGGGCCCCCTCTGGGCCTGAGCTGTCCACCGAGGACAGAAAGAGAGGCTGCAGTCAGCTCTCTGTACCTCCCTCACCTCTCGCTAGCCTTTGCTCCCATATTGGCTGGCTAACACCAGCTTCTGCTGCCTCATCAACTTTCACAGGACTGAAATTGTAGGGTGGTATGTGGGAGCCACGTCTGTGCATCGCTCTGTAAATGTGTCCAATTTGAACATTCTGTCTGGTAGATTTAAGGTAGGGCAGCCTTGGACTCATGTTGAGGAATGCTGAACAGTAATTTAATCCAGTGACCATAGTTAAGCAACAATCAATTTCTACATTCCTTACACCAATCAACTTTTCCTGTACATTTGCAATTTAATGTAATGTAAATGTATTCATATGTAAATAGAAGTCGGAAAACATTTAAACTGCTGAGGGACAGCTGATATTTAGAAGTAAGATTTTCATAAACATACATAATACAAATTATAAATGTTAATATTCAAATTCAATTTAAATGACCACTGTTGTTTTACTATTTGTGGGGTACAGAGTGAAATGGCAAATTACTGTCAAATAAAAAAATATTTAAATTAAATATTTAAATATAAACATATTTATTTGCAGCAATGATGAGAACATTTAGGTCAAAACAGCAAAGATGCAGTGTTTTCAGACTTTGATCAATAATAAAAATAATAGTATAACAAAAACAAGTTTATGTTTAATTTTTAACAAAACAATGATCTTTTAACTTTATTATTCCACTCATAGTTTTCATGTGTCTTGTACTTTTCCTCAGTAAATAAGATTTTGTTTAGGTGATCATCAGAACCAAATGGCATAGTATGTGCATATAACCTACGCACAAATACTAAATGCTAAATACTAATAAAACTACAAATAAACTATGAATAAAAGCCAATGCAACACATTGCTATACTATTTTGGTTAGGGAATAATACTATCGGTACATTTCTACATTTGTCAATGCCAGACTGAGGATCCGTGAAACTTTGAGACAGC
Source organism: Parotocinclus cesarpintoi (assembly GCA_034780495.1). Lineage (NCBI taxonomy): Eukaryota > Metazoa > Chordata > Actinopteri > Siluriformes > Loricariidae > Parotocinclus > Parotocinclus cesarpintoi. Next base: position 6,190 of record JAUZSV010419959.1, read on the forward strand.
AGTGTCTGCCTACACATCCGCGTGCTCAGCACTCAACAAACTCATGTTTTGTGTTTTGGATCTATCCACAAATTTTTTTTATTTTCTCCCAGTATTTCTGATCTGCTGTTTTTGATATATTTTTAATTGATAATAACATTTGCATTTATATTTATTTTTAGAACTACATAAAGTAGGGACTGCGGTAGCCTAGCGGTTAAGGTACTAGACACAGTTGGGTCCTTAAACAAGGCCCTTAACCCACTTAGCTTGATTGTAAGACTGTATAAGTTGTACATCGCTCTGGATAAGGGAATCTGCTAAATGCCGTAAATGTAAATGTAAAGTGTATTTACATACATACTTGGTATTATACGTGCAAGTGATAACAGGGACAGTGATGATAGAAACAAGAGAGGGTATCCAATAAAGTGATCTGTGAGTATATAACCAAAGTACTGTTAAACTATCAGTTATGAAAAATCAGAAGCTCTAACAAGTAGTCTTAAACAATAGACATGTATATTAATGTCCGGCAGGTTTATCTTGTTAATTTAGTGTGTTACAAAAAGGTCATATGTGAGAGCTAAAAAAGAGCTCTGGATTGAAGAATCGAGTGTTAATAGCTTTATTTAATAGATTTAGCTTTAAAATCCTTTAACAAAAGTGGTCATAGGTGTTCAGCACCATTAAATATAACTGTTACTGGATACGAATACAATGTGTTATCATCAAACAAACTACCATTGCTGGCATCAATTTTTGGCATTTTTTAATATTTTTTTATAACGACACGTTATATTTCACATTAGTGACATACTGTGTAAGACAGGGTTGACAACATTACGGAAGGGTAGGTATGGCCTGTGATTGTAAACGATTCCTTGTAATACAGCACTATTAGCCTTTAGGCAGTGGAGTTGGTGACAACAGTTCAGGCACTTAGTTTTACACCTTGCTCATTTCTGAGCATTTCACATTAAAGAGGTATCAATCTGATAATTGCTGTTGCATTATTAGTGTTCTGAATGTGACTACAGATTAACGTCCATCTGATCTGTTCATTTTAAATTATAATAGGAATTAAAATATGTGATTTATCTTCAGACTGTAATATCTTTATCGTCTGTAAACAGATTCAAAACAGCAAAGAAACTGTATAGTGCTACCCGACATATTATCTTAGAGTATACAGTACTGTACTGATTACTCTAATTACCATTATTTTACTTAATGATTACTACATATTTCTAGGTTGATTGCTTATGTATGTACTGACAGTGTTTCACTTTTTTCAGTTACACTCTATTGCAGTGCTATTGCTTCTTCTGGCCAGCTGGTCACACAAGCTAATCAATGATCTAGATCCACAAGTAGATGTGGGAGTTAAGAGTGTAAGAGTAGCAGATATCCGTCCTTTACTTGAAAGCTTACTACCTTAGAGGTTTTGGTTTACTTTTGCTTGCTGAGTCTCTGTTTCATCTTTATACACAATTAAGTACAATTTGCACCCAGTCTTTATGTTTACATTAAGTAGCCGTAAAGACTATGTAACAACTAAGTAATGTCTGGTCAATCATTTTGGTCTATTAAAGAGTTGTATTACTCTGCACAATAGCCTCAAACTGGCAAGTACGAGACAAAGATGAAGAACAGGTACTGACCTGACGGTTCCTCTCATCCATAATCCGTGTGATCTGGATCTTCTTCCGTCCCATCTTTGCGTCCTGGTCAGTATCTCTGGAACCCAGAGAATATCAGAAAAACACTTGTGATTGTCTTCCTCTGCTCCTCTAGCACATTGTACACTGTCTCTCCACTCTTGTCTTCTTCTCTCGCTCGTCCTTTATTTCTCTTCCTATATCTTTCTCTTAATTCGTTTGCACCTTGATCTGTGGAGATACAACAAGATAGATGGAGGGAGGGATGAAGAAAAAAAGGGGAGAAAAAGTGCAAGGGTTGGAGTTAGTGACATCCAAACTCATAGGAAATGCTGCAAAACAGATGAAAGCAGTCGAGCGGTTGATGTTCTATTGGCTGCCATGCATAGAGAGGATATGAGAATGAGGCCCAAGATAATCTTTTCTCCACACCTGCACCTCAGAGAACAGCTGGGGTTCAACGCAAAGCCAGTCACACAGCAGTAACACAACACAAGGAAGAGCATTCACCAGCTTTCTCTCACTCTCCAGACAGGCATTAAAAAGCCAGCAGGCTTCAGAAAGAAGCCTGTCCATTGCTAAAATATAATTTGGGTATGCAAATGAGCAAAAATAAAAAGGTCAGTTCCAGTCTCTCAAATGTGACATTTGAACTCCTATTCACATTTGGATGTGATATTGTGTTTCACAACGTAGCACTTCTGTGATCTGGCTGATTCGGTTAGAATGCAACATTCAAAACTTTTATACTGATTTACATATTGCTGTGCTTTGGTGGCACAGCAGCACACCGCTAACCATCCACCACGGAAACCAGGTTTAAATCCCAACTGGGGTTTTTGGACACGCAAGTGCCTGCATCTGAGGGATGGAGGGAAAGATAAGTGGCTCGACCAGCAACAAAAGTTTTAGTAGGACTCTAGTGAAAGAAACTTACAACAGTCACCTTACTCACTGATTTATGCTCCTACACTTCCCTCCCACCTGTGTTACCTAGTCAGTTTCACAGTTTTCTAATTTATTACACGGTTAATTTAGTACCAACTATGCAATGTAAAAATCTGTGTTGAGCAATCGTTTATTGATCTGCTTTAGGCATTTGTAAGTTGCTTCTGTCAATCACTGTTCTCTGTAGCAGCTGTGTGTAGAAAAGCTCCAGAGCAGTTGTCATTTTTATTAAGCCTAAAACCCTAGTTATGGATAGTGGTGCGTGATATTGACAAAAATTATATCTCAATTGCACTGATATCAATACTTATAGTATATATGTTATGTCTGAAGTTTACAATTGTGCCTATATAACTCCTCACACTCAACCGTCTGAATAGGTGCTGTGTCTTTTGTGATTTAATATGTGAGCTTTACTATGCTTTGCCATCTTTTGTTTCTCTTGTCATAGTATGATTACACTAATGTTTGCTGAGTGTGTTTTTGTGCTGGTATATTTACCTCATTTAAGCCTGTCAGCACAATGGTTAGTTCAAAGATAGTGAAATAAATAAGCTGCCTTTAAAACCAACCAATTTCTGGCACAGTTTGCAGACGGACATCCTTTTAAGCAATATCCATCCTAGCAAGTCAAACCACATCCATTGAGAGTGAGGATGAGTCACAGTGCACAGGATGTGCAGTTATAAGTTATACTATTGTTATAAGAAACAACCGAAAAAGGAACTAGCAATGAACTAAGGATTAACTTATTTAGCTTCCACAAAAAGGTCGACATTTACATGGAATTGGAATTTACCACCACTGTATTGCTGACTGATGGTCTAAAATTTAATGAAGTGCCAATTGAGACCCTATGATTAATATGACACCAAAAAATAGAGCATAAGGTCTGTCTGTTTTTGGGACATGTACCACTGCTGTAGTCTGCCTTCAGCTTTTGCTATGTTTGCAGTGTCTGTCTTTTTTCGTCTATTTCTTTCTTCCATACTCCGCTCCTGTCCTCAGGTTCGTGGTTGTCATACACGCACACACACGCATGCCCCGAGAGACGGCCTCATTCTACCTCTCCTGCTGCTAGCTCTTGCTCTTAAGATGATTAAGAGTGCACCCAGTCTCAGACTGATATTAGCGTTAAATCCTCAGAGCCCTGGATGAGGCAATTCCCACTCTGGGCCAGTGCTTAGAGCATGCTTCGCCCTCAGAGAGCACGCCGTCTGCCCGTTCTCTCTCGGCCCAGCTCCCACAGCCAACTTGCTCACAAAGAGCCCCACCGAGGACACATTCATCATCCCTTTCAATAGAATGTGCCTAGGTAAACACATCTCTCATCAGAGAGTCGCTGCTGTGAGCCGGCAATCTCTTACTCTCCTCCAGAGATAGCATGATAGCATGAAAAGCAGTCAGGCCCAGTATTTTGTGCTTGTGTACAAGCGGAATGTGATGACCAGGATGATTGGGACTCAGCAGAGGCCCTGAGGTCCAGTAATTAGTAGGTTAAAACACAACATAGGAGTGTCTGTCCATGAGTCACCGTGAAAGCTTTGCACTGCTAAAAAGTTTTGCAGGAGGTCACGTCCCTGACAGTTCACAACTTTTCCCGCTGCCCCTCTGAATGGGCAATGCTGTAATTTACCAGTGCATCATGTCCTACACTGCCCACACAAAAGTGGCATGGCTTCATATGGTACACCATAATTAAAAACTTGTCCCAAAATAAGACTGCAAATTTACAACCTCTTTAGCATTACAATACCCAGGTGACAGAAACAGACACACAGCAAGATTAAGCACATTGCTACAATTGTCAGCTACACATCAGCTTCTGTCATAATAATAATATTAATCCTTTATAAATAATGCTATAAACAGCCAAAATCAGCACAGCAGTGGTAGATTTCAGTCTGAGGAAGTAGGCATACAGTGAATAAATTATTAATTACAAGTTTGTAAACATACCCTGCCTAGTACAAAAGTGGATAAGGCATAGACCACACACCACTAACAGTTGGCAATATCACAAAGCTAAAAGGTGCATGGTACATCCAGGTGTCCTACAACCACAAACGCTTAAGGTTCTGCACCTTGACTGCAGATTAATACTCAGACACATTCAGACATATACAGTACTGTGTAAAAGTCTTAGACAACCATTATATTACATATACCATTGTTTTAGCAATGATTTAATGACAGTACATATTTTTTTGTAAATCTTTTTGCTAGAACACCACCCAGAAAATACATGGAATTTTTATCAGACAAAAATGACTTTGATGGGCTGTAGTGGCAATTATATAATCTGACCTCTTCTTACACTAGAGCAATAGTAGCTTCATCGAGATGCCAAGTTAAAGCTTCTAGATACTTGATCAGGAATGTTCTTTTTGGAAGGGTAGTAGCTTTCATTAGGGAAAATGTTAAGACAGTAAAGCTCACAGTAAAACTTAATGAAGATCAGTGGAAAACAATATTATGAAGTGACAGATCCAAGTTAAAAATTTGTGTCCAGTCGTTCAACAAGAAATCTAAAAGTGGCCTATCTAAGGTCAGAGATATACTTGCTGTTTAACCACATGCTTGCGCAGAGAACAGGCTGTGTCATGAATGTTGTTGTTAACATACTTGGCGGTGTATTACATGTGTTACTGGTGGATTCCACTAGATGTCAATGCGACATTTATTGAGAAAATACTTAAATTCTACCGCATTTTTTTGTGGAAAATAGGGGTTAGTGTACCAGTGATTGACGAAATAGTTTTTTTCAATACACGCCATCAACACTGACCCACTCCGTTTTTTCTGCATTTTTTGCCGCGTATATACGGCCTCGGACTTGTTTCCACATCGAATAACACAAGTGACCTGATCTCTCGCCAGCTGTTTAGACAAGCATATTTGTTACTGTGCAGCAGCAATGACACATCATGTAGATGTGAGTAACTGCAGACTTGGTCAGAGCCTCCTTTCAAAACTGCAAGCTATTTTTGTTGCTGCAGAACGCCTACACTGCCCCCAACCATTTAACAGCGTATTGCATCTAATGGACGCATTCATTTCTGAGAGAACCAGTGCATCAAACGGTCGAGGATACACGAGGCAGCCATGATGCACGGACAAACGTGTAGAAAACGTATATCCCTGCCTAACAATGCACAGTACTGTGTATACAGTATAAATAAAATATATAATAACCATATTGTTTCAAACATTAGCAGTTACGTGTTGATTTAACATTAACATGAATCCCAGCAGAACATTATTTAGAAGACCAAACTTGTCCACCAGCTTGTCTTTTATCCCCAGTGCATCCTGGTACCATTACATCCCAGCATAAACAACACACATGCACAATCTTCCATGCGATGGAATAGAAAATATAACTTTTTTCCATTCCTCCTAGATCCAGTTCAGGCACTTACATATCCACTGTAATCAGTTTTGGTTTGATTTAACTCCACTATCAGTGTCACCCTGGGATTGAACCCCGCACCTTCTTGTGTTGAGGCGCTCAGTGCTACCCACTGAACCACCATGCTGCCCGACAGAGGATAATATGGTGTGCACTCTGACTGGTCTGTGACTAGGCAGCCCCATACTCAGCATGAGGGCACTGAATTAAGCATTTCTCAAACTTGTATGCTATAAACATTTGGACAAGACAAGGTAGGATTTATTGCTCTCCTTCTGACCTGGAGAACCTGGAAGCTTCTCCATTTTGGTGATAATCCTTCAAAGTCAACTCATATTCCAAGAATGTCCCTTACATATGTTATATGAACAGTTTTTAAAACATAAATAAAGAGTAAACAAAGAATTAATTGGGTTAAATGTAAAATTGAGCTTTAACTGTTTTTCAGTGCTTATATATCATTTAAAAATACATGAAGTTTCTTACTGTTCCTAAAACTGTAACATGAAAACATCTGAGATTAAATGTCTTAGAAGCTTTTTTGAAATAGATATATGCTTTGTGTATGTTTGTGTGTGTATCTACAAACATAAAACAACCGCATCTTCCAGCTCATAGAGCTGTCCCACCATCTGCAAGTCTGTGAGTGCAATCCATCATGTCATGACATTTTGTAAGGTTAATGGAAGGAGATGCATTTCAGTCGAGCAGCAGGTACAGAAAAAAATGGTGCGCTTGGCCTAAACAGAACTCAATCACTCGCACCTTCCTCGTGTTTGGATAATGCAGGTATGGAGCAGGAGGAAGGCTGCCATTTGGCCTGTGCTCACATTGCCTGCTTTCACTCAAGTTGTTAAGCTTCTTCTTCGGAAAATTGACTCTTCACCACATGAAAGGAGAATAGGTAGAAGCAAAATTTCACCAGCATCTCATGTCAGCTTTTAAATCACTCAGGTTCACTGGTGCACTATTTTATACACCCATTCCACATAACACAAACTAGTCAAAGGCATTTGTTTGCAATAAGCTCTAATAAAGTGTCCAAGGTGTGAACACTGACTTGTCCTAAAATCTCTAATCTATTGTTATTAACTATTTCAAAGTACACACACAGAATTAATAGCCAGGCATCTGTCCTGATGATCATGCATGCAAAATATAATTCACTTAAACGTTACAAATGCAAAACTACGAAAAAGAGCTCCCACACTGTCCTAGTGAATCTCACCTCTACTACTAGTCAAAAGTCCACTATGTACTGTGCAAAACATTCAAACATAGCAAATGTACTTTTTTTTTGCATGACGCTGCTGACTAAATTAAGTTTGACTAATGACAATATATGGATACTCCTTGATTTACGATGTTACCTTTCAATTAGCCCATGTAAAAAAAAAAAAAAAAAACACTTATGCTAAGCTACAGTTTGGCAAAAAAACATTAACACAGCATTTACGCTTTGAATATATACATTTTGAATACCTCATGTAATTTATCGAATTATGTATTAAAAGTGAAAAAACAAAAGTAGTGTTATACCACTTGTCCTTGGAAAAATCTAAATTCACAATTCAGAAGACCGTTTCTGCTGAATGTGTATTTATGTAAATTATATAAAAATTTAAATCAAATGACTTCCGCCGTAAGGTCAAAATATTGTAAAATGATCCATCATAACCAGAGAAGCACCTGTAGGGGAGTTTAACATGAAGTCAGACATGCCTAAAGTAACACCAGAAGTCATGCATATAAACATCCTGGGTTAAAAGGAAGCACCCCAAAGAGTACGCTCAAAGCCAATAAGCATGGGGGACCTCATGTTGGTCTTTCAGATGATCCAAATCCACATATATGATCTAGCATTTCAGAACCATATTTGATCTCAGTTTTTGAGATTTAAAACGCATTTGAGAATATTCTTATTGCAGTATGGGTGCTAATGAAAACTATTGAACGGTTCAGGAGGAATCTGAATCTCAAACCTCAAATTTCCATGCTGCATACAATGCAAAGCTAGTACCCCACCATTAGTATCATTTCTATATTAACATTTAGTACTTCGAGGTAGGCAGAGTAAAATCATAGTCCATTGTTACAGTTTTGCCCAGTCTATCTGATACAAACTGCACTACTTTGCTGCAGTTTGATGCACTGCACAAATGGTCTGAGGTTATAGAAATATCGTATTTTCTGCAAGTAGTCATTTCTATAGTTTCTATAGTATAGTATTTCTATTTCTATTTATATATATAGTATAGTATTTCTATAGTATATAGCAACATATTTACATCATATCGCTCAACATTAAATGCATGGATTTACACTGATCACGAGTTATGGAAACGTGCGTCTGCCCATTCCAGGAAACAAACTACATATTAATTTCAAAATTGTTCCATGTTTTATTGTTAATTCCAGTGCTGCTTTGGCAGTGGCTCACCCAAACCATTATCAAAGCCACAGCAAAACCTTTTATATACACTCATTTTTTTCTACATAATTCACCTTTTCCTCTGCACCAGTTGTGTCTTATCTTACTATTTACCAGCCAAACTGGGTCCAGAAGGAAAGCTAAACATGGGATAATTTAAAGAGACATGTGTCTTCAACTTGTCCATAGCAAAACATTTGATTTTGGACTTAAATGACTAGTTATATTTCTTATGATGCAGTGTGATTACGCTGCTTGACGTTGTCAGATTGCATCTCCATTGCAGCATTCTAAATCTGCATTTTACAGGAAGTCTACCAAATATTCATATTAAGTCTGATCAATACACAGGAACAGGTCTCTGTTGGACAGACTGCCTGTGTTTGAGAAGAAAATCAATCACAGGAATGTGAACATTTCATGTTTTAGGCCGACTGCAAATCTGGATCTACACGCACACAATCAAATATCCTACTGAGTGTCTCTGACAGATGCCACGCCTGCGCTGAAGTGTGGGAGAAGGAAACCAGGACTTCTCTTAAATTTCTTAAACATCACATAAGCAAAGATTGCATATTCCGTATTGGTGGTTATAATTGAAGTGTTATATGTTTTAGCAAAAGCTAAATGAAATTTGAAGTAAAAAAAACCCTCACATTTAGCTACTGACTCATAACACAGCATTACAGCGTTTATGTAATCCTGTCATATTCTAAGTCTTTGTATAGCCCTGTCTACTATTTTTTTTAGGAAAACAGACCTACAAAAGACAAATACTGAAGTGTTTCAACTCTCCATGTCACTGGGTGATTTAAAACAAATAAGAAGTGTATATCATTAATTTGACTGCATTCACTTACCCTTACCTTACAAAGTAATTACCCAATAGAAAATAGAAAAACAGAGGCATTTACTGAAATGTGTACTTTGTTAGATAGGCAGGTAAGCGTGTGTCTCGGGTGGGGGGGTGGAGGTCTGGTGTTCAAGATTATACATTAATGTGAGGACCAAATTTACATTTTTCTTTTGCTGAGGCATTTTGCTAGCCAACATACGGGAACTACAATTTTCATCTGTACAAAGGCTACAACTTTCTCCTGAACAAAATATTTTAGAAGACTCAAGGGTTTAAGGTTATGTGTATTACGTATAAAAAGTTCCCATAATGATACAAAGACAAACTTGTGTGTGTATGTGTGTTTGTTTGTGTGTAGGGGCAGCGGAGTAAGTGAACCTCTGTGGACATGTGTAGACTATGCATGTCCTACCTGTGTCCGAGTGTGTTTACTCCCAGTACTCCGGTTTCCTCCCACACTCCAAAGACATAAGTTACTCTACTTGGTTACTCTTAATTGGCCCAGTGTTAACATGTTTTAGTATCAACATAACCATTGATGCTAAAGCGATGTTAAATAAACAAGTAAACAAGTAAACAAAACTAAATGTGTGCGTGTGACAGCAAAAAAAGAATTCCTTGTGTTCACTTAACTTGAACTACTCTGTGTGTGTGTGCGCGTGTGTTCTTTTTTATCTTCATCTTGCCCCTGTGGGATATGTGAGAAGTCGTCCTGAAGCGGAGGTCAGGCCTTTCACACTCAATAAAACACTCTCTACTACCACTATAATTACAACACTCCCACCATACACATGTACACACACAGACCATACAGTGCATAGCCTCTTCAGGCTGCCAAAATCTTTACACACAACCCAGCCAACCTATTATTTCACTGAGGGCTAGCTCAAACCTTAACTGCATTAAAACACTTTTTCAGTAGCTGACTTAAATGATCTGTAAAATTGCACTTTGACTATATAAATACATATAAATATAATATATATAATATAAATACATCCAATTTCTGCAGATGAAACAAACAGGTATTTTATTTCAAAAACAGCAATGCTATGGACTGTACATTGTAATTTACGAGTTTGGATTTAACAAAAAATATATATTTTTTAATCCAAACATAGTGACCGCCATATTAATGCTGCAATTTATATATTAAATGACTGCTTTATAAAGCATGAACTGCAAAGACCTGGTGACAGTAAATGGCAACTGGTTGTAGAAGAAACCCTTGTATTCATGTTTAAAAATTACAAAGGCAACCCCATCTTTTAATGTTTTAACAATAATAATTCCTTGGAAATAGCTAATTGGAATAATCGGTTTGTTAGTTTTTTCTTTAATGGGCATTCATTGCATTCGATAGCCGAGAATATGAAGGTTATACAATACAATACAATGTTGTCGAGTACACTCATACACAGTAAAATTCCTGTTTTGAAAAAAAAAGTGGAAGGCCAAGATACACAAGTGTACAAAAGGATAATTAAAAGGGAATGAAATGCCTTGCAGGTAAACCGGCAGCCCCCAAGGTAGCGGTTCAAAGAAAAGCCTTATTTAAACTGGCAAATTAAGGGAAATTGTTAAATCAGCAATGCAATTCATACACTGGATAATGGATAACTAAAAAGGTATAAAGCCCTATGATGCTCAGGTGGGATGTAAAAAAATGGCATACAAACCAGTCACATTTCTGACCCACAGAATAAGTGTTCCTAAAAGTAAGTAAAAATGGTTAAAGTATATATTAAACCATTGGTAATTGTCTTTGTTTAGCAAACTTTTCATGTTGAGTTTTTATCTGTAGACTCAAAATAAATCTATAACCCCTCTTTTTAAAAAAGAGACATATAATGTATGCAAACATGTTGGTATGTAAAAGATGGGCTTTTTTGGAGTCAAGCAATAAATAATATAAATATTAATACATGCTATGGGACTTCTGACTGTCAAGACATTAAAATGAATACGCAACTATTTAAAGTCAACTGTCAGTCAACATTAGGGATTGCACTGCTAGTAATATTAACTACTTTAATACTTGTGTTTTCCACAGCTAAAGCAATCTCTGAAGGTCTTTTTTTTTTAGAGTTTTAATTAGTTCAGTTCAGTGCTGATTGACAATGGCAAAAAAAATGTGTCAAACTGAATTCACATAACAGACCTACAAGGTCTCGAAATTAAAATTCCAGCTTCAGTCCTTCATTAGGCTGCACTTTTCAAGACAATAAATAAATGTGCAAAATGCTTCTGCCAGATCCTGCTGGAACAAGGTTTTATACTGGTATCTCTCATATATGGACATAGATATATCTTCAAATCCAGCACCTCTGTTTTTTTACATATAAAATAAAAATAATAAATAACCTTTTTTTAACCTTGTCTTAATAAACAAACTAATTAAATCGTACTTGTGCGTAGTATGAGTTTTCGCTTGATGACCACTTTTTTTTAACAAATTACAAAAATATTGATTGCCATTGTACAAGTACAACAACGGTAAACCAAATTAAACACTGCACTGCATATTATATTACAATTGGACTAATTTTTTCTGAAGTATTTCCAGACTACCAAAGTTTGATTGGCACAGTTTTTTAAAGAAGAACTGCTTTCTTTACTGCATCCTTGGTGCTGTTGCAACCCCTTGTCAACATGCATGCCTAGTTTGTTTTTATGCCTAGTACATATTTTAATTGGAATAATGGAATATTCTAAAAAATATATATTAATGAACAAACCGGAGTCTTCTGGAATGAAAAAAAAATATATAAATTTTTTAAAAGGCAAAAGGATCACCTAAGCCTGTAATCTTCACACATGATTTCTGCTGCCAGAATCTGGGCACAGCCGTGACACTGCCAGTTCCCGTGTACTCCTACATCCTGCTTTCTGTACTTCCTGTTTTTCAGACCACTACAGATGACCACTAACAGGCAGTCGTAGATCAGAGAGAGAGAGAGAGGAGGGGGGAGGAGAGAGAGTGAGAGAGAGGGAGAGAAAGAGAGAGAGATCTTTGGGTGTGGTTCCAGCTGAAGATGAGAGTTAAAATATTTTATACTAAATAAATAT
>JAUZSV010419960.1:0-10825 GCA_034780495.1 Parotocinclus cesarpintoi
GCAGAATTTTGGTCCAAATAAGCGAAAAACATTACACGTATATAATAGGATTTGTTTCTGTACTTTAGGATTTGGTCCCAATAAGCGGCTGGTCCTATTAACCGGATTCGACTGTACTTGGATTTGAATATCTAGCTGAATAAATATATGATGTTTGGACTATTTGATGAGGATCTGGAGTTCTGAGGGATCTCAGGTGACTATGTGGTCATGTTTCTTCTTATACAGTGTTTTGAAATGTGTGAATCTGGAATTAAGTTTCTCTAACTGGACACACTGGAGTAATTCCAGTACAATCATGGTTCCTAGCACTGTGTGAAATCGCTTTAGTAGCCGAGCAGGACTCGCTGGGTTTCAAACTCTGGGGTTAATGGAAGTCTGTGTGAAACAAACAAAGATCTAAATGTTTATCTTTAGCTCAGGTGAAAACGCTGAAAAATCTTTCAGGAGCTTTTGGCCGGTCCGATCAATCTGACGGCTGTGTTTTTCACGGTGTTTATTTTTGGACCTGCTTGCTTTTCGCCACCTGTTCCTCCTGAAACGTCGAGTTGAACTTGCACTTCTTCTGAAGCTCCCTCTCCCTCAGGAGCAATTAAAGCTCTCCGTGATCCTCCACAAACCCGCTTTAGACGCTTCTGCGCTTGGCAGATGGTCGCCACGTTACACAATCGCTCTTGGCTTTTGTCTTGGCTGATTCAATGTTTCCAACAAATGCTGCAACACAACTGCCAGGGATTTAGACGCACAACTTGCCGAAATCAGTACTGACACGGAAAGCGGGGCTGTTAGCAGTTCGCTTCTGATGATTTTTAAAAATAAATAAATAAATAATGCATCGTTCCTAACAGCCACTGGAATCAAATTAGATTCTGCTGCAGTCAGGAAAATAAAACGCATCTTAAGAGATGGTGCTGTAACAAATAAAAGAGGACGTCACCACAAAGTTCAGCCAGAGACTCAAATCTCTTTTGACTTTTATAACCTGCCCCCCGGTTACTGAAAATATTTACGACTAATTTCGTTAAAGAGCCACGAAGTGATTAAAAATGGAAGCAAAATAGAAATGATTAGAAAAGATAGAAAATCTGAAGCAGTTTAGCAAAAAAGAAATGAACACAATATACAAGCATTTGACACACACACACACACACACACACACACACACACAGGCCATGTGTCATTGTAAGGATGTGTATGGATTTAACCTTGATCTTTGTTAGTACGTGTTTCACTAGAAGAGCTGCGACTCATCAGATCTTCTCTAAAAGGAACCATAAATCTGTACAGAACACACACACACACACACACACACACACTGTAAAACAGCCAATTCACAAGCTATTGGATCAGCCAAATATCAAAAGATACGATGTGAAGAGTGGAGAGCAGAACTGGCTTTCAGGAAAGATTTAGGCTCATGCATCGTTCAGGTACGTTTGGGTGGGGGTCCCTACAAATACAGGTACGTTTGGGGGGGTCTCTACAAATACAGGTACGTTTGTGGGGGTCTCTACAGACACAGGTACGTTTGTGGGGGTCCCTACACATACAGGTACGTTTGTGTGGGGGTCTCTACACATACAGGTACGTTTGGGTGGGGTCTCTACACATACAGGTACGTTTGGGGGGGGTCTCTACACATACAGGTACGTTTGGGGGGGTCTCTACACATACAGGTACGTTTGGGTGGGGGGTCTCTACATATACAGGTACGTTTGGGTATAAAATTACAAATGTGCAAAATTTTTCTTGTCCAAACACAAATACATCAGTTTAAACACCAAAGCTTTCAGATTCAGCAGTAAAGCTGCAGGTTCCAGTACCACCAGTACCAGTTTTAGTAATAATAGCTGGTCTTCCAGTGCCAATATTCCATTTACTGTTTCAAAGTACCAAGCAGAACTAGAACCATTAAGAAGTATTATATCTTTAAAAATGGAATCAGCTTTTCATGTTGTAACTATGTACTAACACTGGTACTTTTGGGATTTGATCTGGCCCTTTACTTCTGCACCAAGAGATCTTTTTAAGGTGGAAGTGGAAACTTTGGTACTTGCACTGCTCACAAGGGATGTTACAATATGATTACGAAGAGGATCCTGATGAAGAAGAACCGCTGGATAATCTGATCCTGTCCATGCCCCATCACTGTCAGTGTGATTTGGCACTCTTGGGTGACCATACACTCTACTGAATAGTCAATGTGGGGGCACTGTCGTCCAGTTTGACATGCTCCTGTTCACCCCTATTAATGTTACCTGCTAGCCAACCACCATAATTGAGTTTGCATCTCATTTGCATAATCAAACAACTTTTTTTGACTTTCTATTTGTTTTTCTGATGATCTTGCTCAATTAATCCTTTATTTTTAAATATACCACAATTTTTGCAAGCTGTGTAGGCTGCAGATTTAGGGAATGTGTCATGTGCACTCAGTTTACAGTATGTAATGAATAAATCACATTAGCAGCTGCAAAATGTGTTATTGCTGTGTTTCAGAGATGCTGTAATTTATGGAGAAGCCTGGGTAGTGCAAACCTTGACACTGAATAGTGGCTTCAAACATTTACACCCAAGAAGCCACAATAATATTCAAATCCACATTCAGTGATGACAGTACCAAACTTTTCGTCAGTTAATTACCTGAATTTATGGGTGAGCTGAAGAATTCAAAACAGAGGACCTAGAACCCTGGAGGGTCCGCAGGGATTGTGCAGTGAGGAGTATTTCATATTCTTTGCTTTGTATTATCTAATCTTTTAAGTATTAAATAAGAGTCCGTGTTATGTTGGCAGAAAGGCAAAATGGCAGCTAGTGTGACACGTAGAAATTACATTATATATGCAATATATTGTTATTATAATAACAGTATGTTGTTATTATTATTATTATTATTATCATTGTTATTATTATTATAACAATAATAATAATAACAATGATAATAATAATATTAATAATAATAATAATAATAATAATAATAATAATAACAATAATAATAGTAATAATAAAGGCTGCATCATTTTGCAAATTTGGGTTTACGCTAATTTAACCTCAAATGCATTTCCATTATATTTATCTTTAAGTAGGGTCCCAATAACCCTGAAGCTGACTGCAATTGCATTTTCAATTATTTGCTTGTAAATTAAAACTCCATTGTGGAGCTACATTTGTGATGTTCTGCACTAATTAGAAAGTCCAGATTTTATTATGCAACTTCAGGCAGAAGGTGCTTGTGGAGTGCAGTCGCAATTCAGTAGCCATGATTATGGAAGTGACTCAGGTTTGAACTCATGTTGGGTGTCTTACATTCGGGAAAGCAAATCCTACAGCTACACAAATCATTTAGTATAAAAAAAAATCAAATACACAGCTACAACCAAGATATAATGTATTGTAAATCCAATTAAAAAAAACAAGCAAAACAACTTCTAGGTTGGTGCTGGCTTTCTTACATCTGTGCAACATTGTTATTGATTTCCAGGTGGTAGAATAAAAGGGGTCAAAATGAATCTCACTTATTAGCTCGTAAAAGCTCATCTTCAGGCCCTCTGTGTTTGTTTGATTGTATTCTCTCCGTGTATGATTGAAAATATGTGAGATGTTATGTTACACCCTATTGATTACCAGTGTTAATTAAAAATTTAATTAAAGTATTTTTTATGACATGGATTCGTGCTTGTGATAATAGTGAGAGAAAGAATGTAGGACCAATAAATCGCTGCTTTATTTGCACGCGCCAGCTATCAACAAATACAACAGTGTACATAAAATTTTACTAACATTGATTTTTAAAATATGAATGTTACTTTAACTTTGGAGATGTATTATTCAATTTAAAGCCACAAAGCATAAAATCCAGGACCTATAAGTCAGTTAATGAAGAGGAAAATTCCATTACAAACCTATCAAAATCTGGATCCTCTGATTCACATAAGTGCCTTGGATTATAACCAGAATCATTTACCTCTGCTGCTGGAGGCTTTTTTTTTTAGAGTAATACACAGTCAGCGGTGAGGCTTGCAGTTTATGGAATGGATGGCTAGTTAGTCAGATGGATGAAAGAGCACTGTCTGTGATGAAATACACCATCTTCCCATATCCTCTCTACATTTCTAGGCATAATATGATGTTCCATGTAAGAAAAGAAAAAATGGAAGCTATTATAGTGTTTCATAAAGGATGAGGGATCAAAAATAAGCTTCGGATTTAGGATGGGGAAAAAAAGCTCAAAGAGTGGTATTAAGCTCAAGTTGTTTTTGTTGATAAGCAGTCACTTTCTTTGTTGGTAAATCTTTGCAGATCTTAGTTCATGCCATGCATTTACTATAGCAGTATTGTCTAAAACATTTTATTTTCACTAGCACATAAGGGTTTCCTTAAATAACATTATATAAAGCATATGCTATTAATAAGGCAGTGGTTCAGTGGTTAGAGCAAATTGGAGGACCTGGGTTTGAATCCCAGGTGGATTTTAATGTGAGATGGTTGTATTTGCTACTGTATTTAAGTAACACTGGTGAGAGTGTACCTGTACTGATAGGACAGCTTACTTTAAATGTGTAATATATGGGAAGAAGCAAGTGTGATTTCAATATTGTGATCTTATGTGATCCTTGACTTATTCCAAACAGTGTGTGAAATTACTACACCAGCAGCGTGATTACTATTCCGACTTTAACATTAATCAAATTCTGGTTGTTACTATTCTATTTACTATTAACGTTATAAAAATAATTATGTAAAAAAGAACTAAATTTTAAGCTACTACAACTCATTCAAGTTAAGTTTATACATGCATTTGGTCTTTGGTATCTTTCAAGTGGTTTTCAATTCAGTTTGGCAGTGCTGCCAGTTACTGCTAATAAAGTAAATGTTGTTCAATACTGGAAACAATGCACAATGTGAATAAATACCAAACCTTTTATTTGTTCATTATATAGTAGTAACATTTTTTATTTAAACAGCATATAGATTTAATACACTAGCCCAAAACTGCAGGGACCAGTGTTTTGGTGCCTTCAAGCCACCCCTGCAATGGACAGCTATCCTTTCCAGAACATGCTTATATCTACACCCTGTGTTCTCCAGATATAGGTTCTGGAGCTCCAGTGACCCTCTGTGTTAAAACGTGAAGAAATTATACTATAACAAATTCTACTGTATTTACTTAAATGTGGACAACACACATCTGGAAAACCAAAAAGTTAAGTCACAAACATTGACCTCTTAATTAGCATACTGACTTATATTAACTGGCTAGTAGTTTCTGAATTGGAACTTTAGCATTGTGATGAATATTTAATCCAAAAGCTATGTACAGTACAGTGCACTGGCAAAATGTCCCCTATACAGACCGAAAAAGCTTGATTAGGAAAGTTTTTTGCAAGAATAACATACATGAAACCACCTTTCAAAAATAGAAGAAGGTGAAAAGGATAGAATATGCTAAAACTTAAAAAGTCTGTAATTAAGATAACAAATCCAAGTTTGAGAATTTGAGAAATCAACAGTGGATTTGTTTAGGGTAAACAACATATTGCAAATGATGGGAACAAAACTCTCAATATTATACCATTGCTAAAACAACAAATCTAATGTTGACCCAAAACGTTAACAGAACAATTTATATTTCCAATCATTTAATAGGTTCTAATTACCAACTGTAATATTCTAAAGTTTACTGGAATTATTATTACAAAGTATACATAATGTTGATTAAAATAGTATATCTCTATGTACTATATATCTTGATAAATATTATATAGAAATTGCTTTAGAGTTGCTTTATTTTATTATTATTTTATTATTATGAGCATTCATAGCAATTTCACTCATTTTGTATATAGATGGTTAAAGTTGAGTTACTCATTAGTGTTAAAATCCAAACAAAATAAGCATTTTTAAACTGTATTCATTTTTCTGGATCAGATATGATAATCCAAAATGTTGGGTCAGTATGTGTAAAATTTACTTAGTTCACCTAGCCTCACTACAATAACGAAGAACATGCTGCATTAATTAAATGAGCTTATACTGGCCATTAGGAACTTTTCATTCTAACATAATACCATCCTCAATTAATACTTTAATTACTTTGTTAACATTACTTATGGTTTATTCATGCTAGAGCTTATCTATGGTAACTATATAATTAAGGATCATATTTATATCACTAATAGAGAGGTCAATTTATAGTTAAATGTAAAAACCGAGAGCACGAGAGAAACAAACACAGGGAGATGTCCAATCCACTTTGAAAATAATCCGCTGCTTTGAAGGAATGCTGCTTGAGCAAACCAGCAGTGTTAAGACTATTTTAATGAGGCTAGATTGATGTGAGAGATGAAGATGTTCTGGAGACCCTGCAGTTTCTGCTCCTCCTTTTCAGCCCACTACCTAAGCTGTCCATAGAAAAGAACAGTTGGGACAAATGTGTCTTCAATGGACCAACACCACGGGGACATCTTTCTGCAGCCAGCCCGCTGGGGATTCACTAATGTGTATGCCATTGTTGGGCAGAAGATGATGGTGCTGCATGTTGTTTTAAGGGCTTAAACCTTCCCAATGAGCCCTTTGTGTGAGGATCTTACCCTCAGCTGGCTCTCGCCCTGGGGTAATGTTAGACAAGATGGAGTGGTTTAAAGCTCTGAGCTCTGTAGCAATTATGGACCCATGAGTCTATTATCCTCGGACTAAATTAAATGCTTTGAATTGTCTAAATTTCAAAATGTAAAAAAAAACTTTTAGGTATTAAAAACATACTGTCAATAATGTATTGTTTGTACTAGATTCTGACTTATATTGAGGCCTCTATGTGGTTTCAGTGTTTTGGTCTTATGATGATGTAATAATGGACCATAAGGGACTTCAATCAAGTTTTATAGCTTTCACATTTTACAGTGCTCAGTTCAAAAGGCCATGGCCCTTCACCTCCAGTATTGTGTTTTATGCCTTCTTTAATCAAACAGCCATGTTAGGAATTGATCTTTGTATTGCATTGTGTAGTATTGATTTCACTTTGAATATTATGTCCCATATTGCCCTAAACATATTAAAGTTTAAAAACTTGCCATCTTTTGTTATTATAACTTTTCTACGCCCATGCCATGTGACTTCTCTCATATGAGTGTTCCATCAGTCTAAGTGTGTGAGCCGGTGCAAGAGGTTGAAAGAGTTGAGTCAGATAAATCTCTCAAAGTATGAAGTGCTTTAAACACGGATTTGTTGTCCAGACTTGTCAAAGGTCACCAAGTGAGAGGCCCTCTGATAGCCATTACAGCAAACGTTGAATCTTCTCCGGTGTGTAGTGATTAGGGAATATCTATCAGGAGGCAGGCTAAAGATGGCCACCAGCACCATTTCGAAAAGTGGTGATTCATAACGGGCTAAAAGGTCATGTCAAGCGGCATGTTAGTATTTCACTTTAAGTTTGATTAAAGATTTTTTGAAAAGATGGGGAAAACGACTCAATAGCATGGCAGCCCTCCCTCCTCTTTAACACGCCACTTCTATATTTCTTACAGAAATCGATAAGGTGAGAAGTGAATAAGCTATTGCGGCTCACCCAGGGCTTTCAAGCATCCTCCGCCTCCTTGAGGTGTCAATGCCATCCTAAGCATACAAAATCCAAGTAGCTCTACACACCTTTTGCTTTACCTATAAAGCATTGAACTGATTACAATGTTTATTGTTGTGTTTAGAAATGAACATAGTAAGTTTAATTTCCTGATCAATTAATTAAACAATTCACCTATCATTAACATAACTAAAAAGGTTCATTATCAGTAGTACAGCATGGCATGATACAAATGTTAACGCAGCCTCTGCAGGCAACAAAGTGCCTAAGTTCCTACATTTTAAAAGTCATTAAAATACAACCAGCAGAACATCTCGAATGGTACACAAAATTTTGGACATGCCTTTCTTATAATTTGTCCATTTATTTAGCATTTTGTTTATATTTAGAAACATTTTGTGTGTGTGTGTGTGTGTGTATATATGCAATGCAGAAACTTACCATAGACAGGGTGCCAGTCCATCGCAGGGCAGGGGTACTTAACAACAACTGTCTATGGAATGTAGGAGAAATCCAAAAAACCTGGAGGAAAACCACACAGATAGACAGGGAACATTCAACATGGTGGTTCAGGTGATCCAGGAATCAAACTCATGTCTCTGGACTATTCAGCACTATTCACTCTGCCACTCTGCCACCTTAATAATAATAATAATAATAATAATAATAATAATAATAATAATAATAATAATAATATCATCATCATCATAGGCAGACACTTATATTTCTGTAAACTTTACTGAATTATTTGAATATATTGTTTCGTTTTATTCCAGGGTTCAAGTTATTTCATTCATGAGAAACAAACAATTACATCGTTAAACCAGCACTTTAAATACTTTTTTCCTAATGATAAGTTTGTGGTATAATAGTAAGGAAATTCATGCAAATCGGCATTCTTAAATTTGTTCGTAAATTGCTAGGGCTCATCATTATCAGGAAATGTGCCCCTGGTTAGTGCATTTTCTAAAAGACTGTCCCGGCAAACAGCATCTCTAATGTATGCCACCATAGGCCAGTACCTAAAGCTCCTGTCCAAGAACCAGCAAAGCTACACAATTATACAATTATAAGCTATTTAAACTTTCACCACTCTGCTTTTAGTAGCTGGTATTTTTTTAAATATATATAACATATACTGTAAATAACAGGAAGCACACACATGCACCCTTTCTCATATCTCTTCGTTACCATCGCTACGTTACCAGTAGAATACGGCAAAGAACATGGAGTATTTTTTTTTCTTTGATCAGATTAATATTTGCCCCACCCTAATATCATGTAGCTGGATCTGCAAGCCGGAGGCAGTAATATGAATGTAACTGTACACATGCTCTGGGGATTCTGGTCACAAGCCGCAATTACTGCCTGCCTTGCTGTAATGGGAAACAAATTTGCGGGAATATTGCTGGCCATCCGTCTTTATTTACATGCTTGGTAATGAGGTTCAGTGTTAATCTGGCTCTGAGGAGCTGCGGTACTCAGAGTGCGGTGCTGCCTTAAGCAAGCGGTGGCCTGAGGATAAATCAATCCCTCACGCCTCTCCTCTTCCTCATATTGATCAGCACCTAGGCTAGATGGATGCTTTTTGCAACTAGCTCTCCTAATACTTCGAAAACTCAATTACCAAAAGAAGGACAATGGCTTTTGTGGGCTGCCTACAAAGATTAAAGAAAAGGTGTAAAGATGTACAGCTAAATGTCACAGAGCACTTTTGCTCAGACCTTTACAGAGAACCTCATAGGCTGCAAACTGGGAAGTTCTGTGTTGTGATATATGTGAACATAAACCGTCACCTTTTCTGTCAGAATACTGCCTGTTTTTAGTCTCACACTAGCATAGGCAAGTGTTATGGTTATTATTATATGCTATGTAATATACAAGTCATTTAATTCATATACATCAAACATTTAAAATACATGTTTGCAGAAGAGTCTGGGCCAAACGCCATTTAGTGAATTTTCGAAATAAGGAGTTAGCACAACGTCTGGATGAAACATTACATTGGCATAACTGGCATGCTGGCGTACTTCTGAGCATTTTAATGAACTGTTAACAAGTTCTGTGACCTTACAAAAACAGTAGTGGACTATCTGGATGATCTGAGAAGGTGGACAGGTGTCGCTCCCGTTGGCCACTGTTTTGTGAGTGAGAGCAATTTATGTGCAATGCTGACCTTTTATGTTAGTTCACGACCTACCATTTGGTTGTTTTGTTGCTCCTAGGCATTTCTACGTGCAATTACAGTTAACCTGGGCAGTCTAAGCAGGGCAAAAACACATAAATTACTGATCACTTTAAACTGATGTGATATTGATGGTGCCATGCTAAAAGTTTTAAGTAAGATGTATTAAAACTATATTGTCAAAAAATGTCTATAGATATGGATATACATTTTTACAAAGCACAGTAACCCCAAAAGTTTTTGCACTCGAACCAAACACATACAGACAGACATAAAGATCCTATGATCTTTATCCTTATGATTATTATATCAAAATATGAAAATATATAAATATTTAAATGAAGTAAAGATCAATTCAAAACTCAAAACTATTTACAATTGTGATTTAATACTTAATAATACTCAATAATGTGATGCTGTGAAATAAAACTAATTTTTATTAAATTTAATAAAGATACAAATATTGATTATTTTTATTTTACTGTTTATTATGTATATTATAAAAGACACATCTGTTGAAAGGCTAAGTTTCCATAGATGTTCTTTTTTAGATTTTGTAGATTTAGTTGAATTTTTAATTCCTTGTTGTTTTGTAAAAATAATTTGTCTTATGGGAGAAATGAACTCCATAATTACTAAGAAAATATTATTCACAAACATGAACAAATTACTTATTTTAAGTATACACCGTGTGTTGGGAAAATAGCCAACTTTTTTGCCATCAAAACGTTTCTCTAATAGCCATATACCTCCTAAGTGCCCAACACTGCTAACCTCCTGGCAGTGTTTTACCAGCAGGAAACAAACCAATAAACAAAATACTAACAAAATTGATCAAAGGGTTTTTGACTAACAAAGTGGAAGAGAATGGAACCATGTTTGGAGAGGAGGAGGTTACCTCAAGGGCACTACAGGCAATGCCACTGACATCATTATCAGACACTGACAGAGAAATGAAAGAAAATGGGTACTGTCAGTTGTGGTGCATTCACGGGTCGTCCGGAGTCAAGCGCATAGGTTCGAATCCTGCTAGCGTGCAGGTTGAAAGAATTTGAACTCTGTAG
>JAUZSV010419971.1:0-10824 GCA_034780495.1 Parotocinclus cesarpintoi
ACACAAAAATTAGGGGATATGAAATAATGATAAATATTAAATTCAATTATACGTCCCCCAATTTCTGTGAGCAGTATAATAGAAAATAGAAAATATAAATATTTTGCTTGACAGATTTTTTTTAATTAAAAAAATCCAAACCACAATTCGTATTAACAGGTTGAAATAATAATATAATAATAATAGCCATTAAAAAACATTTATTTAATAATTGAAAAATATATACTCACTCAACTAATAATTTTAAACAACAACAATTAAAAACAATGAAAACAATAATAATAATAATAATAATAATACAAAACTAAATAAATTAATAAATAAAAAATTATAATCACAAGTCAAACTGAAAACTCCTCTAATAATAATAATAATAAAGAAAATAATCAAATTATATTAATAAAACTTAAAAATGCAGTCTCTCTACCTGAAGGAAGCACCTTAAATAAAATAATTTTTTTTAATAATTTTGTTTTTTTTAGAAATCATAGTAAAAGTGTTAGAAATATTGTATTATCAATAATAATTACATAATAATAATACTTTGGTAAGTAATTAATATTTAAATCATACTTTTACATATTAATAATAATGAGACCAAGTGTGGATAATAATAATAATAATAATAATAATAATAATAATAATAATAATAATAATAATAATACAAAACTAAATAAATTAATAAATAAAAAATTATAATCACAGTCAAACTGATTAATATTAATTAATAACTGATTAACTGAATTAATATTTAAATCATACTTTTACATATTAATAATAACGAGACTGAGTGTTAATAATAATAATAATAATAATAATAATAATAGTAATAATAATAATAATACACAACTAAATAAATAAATAAATTAATAAATAAAAAATTATAATCACAGGCCAAACTGAAAACTCCTCTAATAATAATAATAAAAATAATCAAATTATATTAATAAAACTTAAAAATGCAGTCTCTCTACCTAAAGGAAGCACCTTAAATAAAATAAAAAAAATTAATAATTTTTTATAGTCATAGTAAAAGTGCTAAAAATATTGTATTGTGAATAATAATTACATTATAATAATAATAATACTTTGGTAAGTAATTAATATTTAAATCATACTTTTACATATTAATAATAACAAGACTGAGTGTAAATAATAATAATAATAATAATAATAATAATAATAATAATGACCAATTTTGCCAGAATTTTTTTGTTTTTTTTCTCAGAGAAGATAATAAATAAGTGATGTGTGTGTGTGTGTGTGTGTGTGTGTGTGTGTTAGCTACATAGCGCTGATAGCCATGGCCATCCAGCAGAGTCCAGATAACAAAGTCACGCTTTCGGGAATCTACGAGTTCATCATGAAGAGATTCCCTTACTACAGATCTAACCAGCGAGCCTGGCAGAACTCCATCCGTCATAACCTGTCCCTCAACAGCTGCTTTATTAAGGTAAGAGGTTTAGGGACGTGCAGGTGCCCCTAACGATGCCCGTACTGCAGAAATAACGTTATAATCTCAGCTTGAACTTCAACCAAAACGATCCTCATGTCTCCCTCAGGTTCCTCGTACCGAGGGCAACGAGAAGGGAAAGGGAAACTTCTGGACTTTTGCCACGGGCTGCGAATCCATGCTTGACCTTTTTGAAAACGGGAACTTCCGGCGCCGCCGCCGCCGCAGGCGCAACCTGGGTCTGGGCTTCAGAGAGCCCAGCGAACCCTTCGGCGCCCTGGAAGGGCAGCATG
This sequence comes from Parotocinclus cesarpintoi, assembly GCA_034780495.1. Classification (NCBI taxonomy): domain Eukaryota; kingdom Metazoa; phylum Chordata; class Actinopteri; order Siluriformes; family Loricariidae; genus Parotocinclus; species Parotocinclus cesarpintoi. Next base: position 1,747 of record JAUZSV010419971.1, read on the forward strand.
ACCCCACGGGGCGGCCGCTTCGCACCTTCAGCCCGGAACGACCCGGCCAGCGTAACCCGTCCCTCAGCAAACCCGAGCCGGAGATCAAATTCAGCATCGACTACATCCTGTCCACAGCCGACCCGTCCCCGGGGTTCAGACCGCCACATGGGAGCTCGGTCGGAGCCGTGATACAGCACCTGGAGCCACAGCAACTCAACCTGCACTTCTGGACCCTGTAGCTTACACCCTCGCCCTCTCAAAGACATTCAAGATTAAAGAACTTTTCCCTAATGAGGGGCAGACCGGTGTGGATCCAAAAAATATAAAAAAAATACGTTTAAAAAATAAATAACATAGAGATAAAGCTCTCAAACGGTCTAACACGCTATCCTACCAGTGCTGGAACCCTGGTTTGTGTCTCTTCTAGTCTAACCTGTATCTGAGGGAGGGGGATCATCTCCCATCGCTGTATATACGTCGCTGATCTCGGTCAGGGTTGTCAGGAGGATCTAAACAGAGAACCCATCACAGGGTTCCACAAGTGCAAGATCTAACCGTTACGTTTCAATCCCCACCCTCAGGCACCACCATGTCCAAGAGCAGGCTCGTACCAGCCACCCACCGGAGCTGCACCAGGCATTTAAATATGTCAAAGTGTCCTATATTAGTACGATAGGATCCATATTTTAAAAAATATTCCATTCTACTGTATATCCATAATGTAAGTCATTTAAAAAAAAAAAGACTACATTTCCCAGACTCCTTTGCAACCATAAACTTGGTATCTACCCAAATAGCTCAATGGCACACGACCTGCTCTTTTACAGTCTATCATCTGTATTTTCATATTTTGAACTCACAAAGACAGATTAAAAGACAGGGAGTGGGTTTTTGGGGGGGAGATCATCCCCTGGTACTGCTACAGTAACCCCTGCTGGTTCATGACTGCCCCCTGGGGGGTTGAAACGCGGGAATTGATAATACCGTTGTAAAATATCACGCTTAATCTGTGGTCAGTCCGTATGCTAGAAGGAAGTAAAATAAACTATAACAAGAAAAATATTTTTAAACGTTTGCTTCCCGAAGAAATTGCGCGTTGGAAAAAGTTGTGCAATACCAACATACGCAGTACGTGTGTTACGCCTTGTTTTATTGTTGTATTTATAATATTTTCTTGTATATATGATCTATTTAATTTTTTTTTATTATTTTTTTTTTTTTATGCAAACGGGACAAATAAAACTTTGATCAGGAGGAAGAATTCGGGGTCGTCTATAAAAGTCTTGTGATTCCATTTTTTCATGTCGTTCAACGTAAAACTGACATTTTATCCAAACCCCTAAACTTACAAACAATAAGATTTGGGGTTTGCATCCCCGTAGCACCTTCAACAATGACCCAGTTTTTTTTACGTACCGTCAGTATGGTCACTAATGCAGCACTGGGGTGGATCCCACATCAGCAACCCCTCCCTCAGGCTCCTATAAGACCTGAACTGTTAATCGTTCATATAGATTTATATGACCCATGCTTTTAGTGCTGTCATCCTGAACCGTACAGACCCGGGTTCGAGTCCTGGTCCGACCCCTGCCCCCCCGAGTCGAGTCTGCATGCAGGGTGTCGTCCCCAAACCCAAAGACCATGTGCCCTGCAGTTCAAACCCTGAGCATTGGATGAACCCAAAACACCCAAACCATGGTGATTATCATAATTGTATTTTTGTGACATCATAATTAACGTGCTGGCGGTCCAGACCGCCTAACCTTCTCCCGAATCCGCCGAACATCTGTTACTGACCTTTTCGGTCCAGCCCCCCTCTCAATTGGATCCGATCCCCGGATTAGAATACATATCATACAGGATGGCGGGCGGCTAAAATGGCTTCCTGTTAACATTTATTTTGCTTCTCAGGTGTATCAATCATCGCCCTAGTGCTGCAGAGGGGACATTTTTCAATTTAACCTTTATATTACGGTGGGACTGCACATCAGGTAGGTTTCAGCACACTTAACATGAGTGGCATTTAATATAGCATTACACTTGCAAGGTGAGCCGGAGATGTGACCTTATTCAAATCCCGCTGCCACTACAACGCCACTCGCGACGCAATTATAATTAAATGCCTTTGCGTCGCCTTGCAAATCCTCCGATCGATCATTGATGTTAACGCTGGTACCGCACCGGACCCCCACCAGCTCCTCCACCTTCTCCTCAGCCCACGTCTGGACGTGTTATGGATCAGCAGGTTTCTATTAACACAGCTCTCGATGTTGCGTGGGTACATTTGGATAAATTAACTTAGCATAAAGTGCTGCAAGGCTTAAAACACAAACTGCAAGGGAGGGAAAAAAAACAAGCCTTGCGCCGACTCGGGTTTCTCCCACTTTATAGAGCGCAGTCGAAATGTGCAAGGTGTTTACGATTAATAACTCAAACGAGATTTTCAATGTAGGTTCATTTGATTTTAATAATATTGTCGTCCTGTGTTTCTGGCGAAATTAGGAGCTCAGGGCTAAGTACACAGAATGAAGAGGGGGGAATTGGGAAAGCGCTGGCGTGCAACATAGAAACGTAAACAGCCAGTTTACTGCCGTTCTCACATCGTTATTATTACTATAATTGCATTTTGTTTGCTTTTGTAAGGTGCTTTTAAATATGCGATGTGTGTTTACGGAAATCCTTCTGTTCATAATTAACAGTCTGTTGGTTCTCACTGAGCCACCCGGTCAGGATTTCCAAAACTTTTGGTTGCGGGTAAGCCTTGAATTGAACAATAAAGGGACCGAATGTACAATATTTTTAAAATAATGCCTAATAGTCTATTGTAATGGCAAATGTAAGAGATTAATAAACTACGATAACGTCCATGATCATAAACAGAGCTCTGTGCATGATGAAGATAAACCCAGATATGGTGAATAAGACTTTGGAAATTGTTGTTTCCATTGTTTATGAGTCTGGACATTAGGGTTAGACTGATGACATCAATTGATCATCAATTATAATCAATATTTGCTAACTCACCTTCATGTAACCTGTTCTCCCTGCCATCAGCATCTTCAGCCTCTCTCACTTTATTCTGAAAGAGCCAAAGTGAACAGAAAATAAATCTGATCAGAAATCAGATGGTATTTATTGCCATGGTGTTCAGGACTTAATTATTGACCATTTATTGATCGGATTTGTCATGTTTAGATCAGATTAGCTAGGACAGAATCATCTCTTGTTTGCTGTACACTTCAATCATTAACAAGTACTCACTTTATTACTAACTTATATAACTTTCCGATGGAAACATGTCACTGCCACACTTCCTCTGGTTCACAATGACTCACAATAATCGAAGATTGGCTTTAATATGGAATAAAACCGCTCGCATTTAATTAAACAAACTAACAACGCTATGTATCCTAACCAAGTAGCTTTAACAGGAAACCATACCGACGAATGCCCCGCAAATTAAAGGCACTACCGTTTTCTGCACGTCACACCCACGATTAACACTTCATTAAGATGTACTAGTGCGTTTTATAATAAATATAACTTTAAAAAAAGTTAACGTTAGCTCAGTCCCGTGCGCGAATCAGTGGCTAATTCACGGGCAGGTAGCTTAGCAACGATAGCTGGCGTTTATGACGGTTGTAGCCCGTATTAACCTAAATTGTGTTTCTACTTTATAAAATGACTGACACTTAAAAGCAAAAGATTATTTCTTTTCACCAGTTACCCCTTCATGTACGTTTGAGCTGTTATAAAGATATTATATAGATTATAGAAGTTTAAAAGCTGATGGATCCTAACTACCATAACACAAAGCTAATGAGTGGTCTATTGTTTATATTTTCAACATGAGTATATTTCGGGACATTTTACGCATTTGTTATTATATATTGTGATTATAACCTTACACTAACATACCAGCCCATTCCTGGTTTGGGTCCGAGTGTCGAGTGACCCTGTCCAGAACAAAAGGGGACACACTGGGGAAAATAGTCAATAAAAGGTCATTTAAGCCAAACTTAAATAACAAAACCATAAGAAATATACTACTCATGTCTGTTTCACAGTGCAGTTCTCTAAGCTGTCCTGGGTCCGGTCCTCTGCCACTGTGGGGACGTTTCTAATTCAGTTTTAGAGTTTTGATTTGTTGCTGACATGCTGCTGATAGTGTTCATAGCTTAACTAAAACCCCATTTTTCTAAATGACCCCGAGGGACAGCGCAGAACAAAAGCGTACAGGCGTAAAAGGTAAGCCTATATACAAAAACGACACGGTGCGATAAAAAAAGTAATGGAACCTAAAAAAAACAAAAACGAATCAACCACATTCAGAATGCAGACAGAAATCGAGGTCCAGTTTCAACGCAAAAGTCTGGGCCCCCTTTAAATACGAGTCATCAGATTTTCGTCCAAGTTTTCCTTCAAAGGACAAGGAGATTTCAAAAAGCTCCAGCTGGGTGGTGGAACCTTTCGGACTTTCCTTCGTTCAAGTTTCGGCAACCGTTTGGTTTTTTTTGGTAAAAGGGTGAGGCTCAAGATTAAAGGTGAGCAGCTTGGTAAGTTTTTATTGTAGATTAGCACATGCATGAATCGAACAGCAGAGCGTGAGCATCCAGACGCCTCTGTGCACACAACTAACACACACACACACACACTCACAATCCCTTCATCTGCCTTCTACAGCAGTAACGGCCTTAATGGTAACACACACACACACACGTACACACGCATGAACACACAAAACACGTATTCAGGCGAATCGAGTACTGCTGTGGAACACCGAATCCTCGTCCTGACCCACGTACTGGACCGGACCCCTGACTGTCCACTTGTGATTATCTGAAGTTCTCGAAACATTTCGGTCCAGATGAAATGATTTGTATTCATTATACATAATAATAATAATAATAATAATAATACAAACACAGGTTTCCATTAACACAAACGCAATTAACACAACACAATTACACACAAAATTGTCTGATTGATCGTTGATCATTTTTTCATCCCCATAACTAAATAAAAATCCAATCAATTCCTACGTTCTTCACACAGCGATTAGACAGCACATGGATACATTTCTGATCGACCCAAATTAAACATGATAGTAATATGGGGGCACCCCTGTTCAACGACGCGCCCAAAGTCTCCGGCGAGGCAGAAACCAGGAAAACGCAATCTACTAACTTAACCGAGCCACTCTGGTTCGTATCCCGCCTCGGGCAAGGTGGTGTTTGTCGGTAACAGTTGCAGTTACGGTTGTTTTCGGCACTGCCCAGGGATACGGTATGTACGAGCAAGGGTGTGAAAAGGTTGTTAAAAATGATGGGTAAATATTTACCTGGTTCAGGTACCTCTGAAGTCCTGCCTACTCTCGACGGAGATTGAGCTGTGCGCACAAACATTCAGCGATATCTACAGTCTAACGTAAACGACCTTTATTTTATAACTATCCACCGAATAAATAAAGGTAGAGTTACAAAGCCGTTCAGAACGGCATCTACCTCCGCCCGCGGGGAGGTTAGCGGTTCGGACAGCAGGTTTAATCGGCAAAGAATTGCAAAGTGCATCCGATATTTTATCAGCAAGGTGACGTTTCTGTTTCGTTTTGGTCCTTTAAATGAGCGTTCCGTCACCGAACGACACATTCAGCTTATCTGAGGTCCAGTGAGCGTGCAAAACGATGCGCACCAAATCAAACGGCGGTTTCTTTTCCTTCTCTTTAACCATAACGGTGTCAGTTCATGACATCATTACAGCGGATGTGTTTCGCCTTAAAGCGCCGAGCGTTGTGTAAAGGAAAATCCAATTTAAACTGCCTCGCAGTCGCTGGCAGCTCTCAACGAACCCCGCTTACTTGGAAAAGGCAGACTTTAATTAAAAGACGGCCAAGGGTGGCGTAAAGATTGTTCAGACGCGTTAATAAATACGAGAATAACGACAACCCTTCCTTTTTCCTCTCTCTTACCGTGAGGTAGAACAATTAAAAGATTCTGGGTTAAGGGACTCGCTCAGCTTAGCCGAGGTGGGATTTGAACCCTGGACTTTGTGGTTTACAGTCCAGGACCGGTAGTGACCGAGGAACGACTTGCATTTGACTTGGTCAGGCTGTAGTGATCAAAACACTAGTTATGAAACATTAAATTAAAGACGACCATGACAATCATAATAAATAAACCTGGGGACAAAATTAAGACGCTCGTAAGTTACAGTCCTTCGTTCTGTTCGTAAGCGAAATCATACCCCAAGTAGTGATTAAAACAAAAGCGAGTGGCGTAGGTCGGGATTCCTTCTCAGGGCCGGACCGGGGGTGCACAGGAGGCGGCCGCCGCAGCGTCGACTGAAGTGATGAGGAAGCAGAGACGGGGGAGATGAACGCCGGGTCTGCCCTACTCACCAAGCTCAAGAGTCTTACATAGCCAGCAGGGCGTCCTCGGGTCGGCCCGCCTTGTTCCCGGAGGTGCCGGTGGCGCTGGCGGGGTCCGTACTTGGAGGTACCGGAAGGGTGGGGACCATCTCCGCAGCTTTAGCCCTCTCCTCCAGGAACTTATCAAATTCTAAAAAAGGGCACGAGAGGGCATCGGGTGAAAATAGAGCCTCGTACTCTGATAAATGTTTCCCAAGACAAGGTCATGACCGAGGTCGGGCACTTATGCCAGGGATAATTGCCCAGCCTTACAATTCAGGGCTTTTTATGGACTTACAAAAATCACAACCCTGTGTTTTTGTCTACAGAGGGTCCATAGGTGTAAACGTCACGAAAATACAGAGCTCCAAATGATTACACAAGACGAACCTGCAGCCATTTAGGCCAGACTTTTAAAATTTCTTGTTCCTCGGATGTTTCTACTTAAGAATCTACTGAGGAGGGAGGAAAAAAAAATACAAATAAATCCTTATTTTTCAGCACTTTTCAATTTCTCGAGGACGATGTGGAATCAATACAAGGAAAGAGGAAGAAATAATAAATACAATTTATTTAATGTACAATTAAATTAAAGTAAATCTGGAAAAACAAAAATAGCTTACAGAACAATACCGTTGGCTCTCCACCGGTGGGCAGAAAAAGCTAAAAGATAATTTGATTATTTAAAAAAAAAAAAAATTACAACCATTAGTACTGCGGTGGATCCGCGAAATACCCACCCCCCCAAAAAAAACAACCTTTTTTTTTGTTGTATTCTTCAAATATGATTGTTGGCGGATCCGCGAAACAAGCAATAAAAAGAGTCTGGCCTTATTAAAAATAAAGCCGCTCTAAAATACATTTGAATCTATAAATCTGTAAATATGAGCAGCACTATGGCTGCAGGTATGTCTTATTTATTCCTAAATAATAACAATACATCCACATAACCTACACTTGGAGGTCTGGGAGCATGACTAGCGCCCTCTGGTGTTCGAAAATGCACCTGCATTTGACTAATCCGAGAGCAAGGTGTCACGAATACCCCTTTTAGCAACTACAGATCTCTCTCATATGGGCTCACGTCGTCCCAAAGGACGGCCGAACCAAAGTCCGGACTTTAATCCAAGAGAAATATGGAAGTTTGGAATATTACCTTCGCTCGTCACGCCCTCTTCTCCTTCATCTCCTTGCTGTTGACGTAAAAAAAAAAAAAAAAAAAGACGAGAGTTATTTATTATAAAACAACAAAACCAAAACGTGATGCGTACAAGCAGAAGCCTGACGAGTCTCAACAATCCACACTCAACGTTCCCAGACAGGGCACACTGAAAGATTCGACGGAGCCGAAGACGACGGCGAGAAAAAACAAAGGAGTCTCGATAATGCCCGAAAAGATTGAAACGTCCACACGAAAGTCAAGGAGAGCCGTTAACAAGGCGCCCGGAGTACTAAAGGCAACGCAAGAGGCGAATCCGAAAACAAAGGAGCAGTTAAACAAAGAAACAAGCCTAGTTCTTATTAGATAAGCATCCCAAAAAGCAGCAGCAAAAACAAACGAGGATGAAACAAAAATCCATCTCACCACATCAGTACTGAGCCATTCCTCAATGTCATCCATGACAGAGGACTGATCAAGAATGACCTTCAGACCGAACAAACAAACGAAAAACAAAAAGCCCAGAAAACAGAAAACAATGTAAAAACGATCCAACAGAACCCGAACCCGGGCCACGTTATACACACAGCTCCCAAATTCTGTCATTAAATCACTCCAGCAGGTTCAGGAGTTCATCGGGGGGGGGCCCAAAAAGCACCCGAGGACATTCACTCACCCCTCCAGGGTTCTGCTGCCTGACCTCCAGAGTGGGAGCGACGCCGCCCGCGGCCTGAGGATCCTCAAAAGGAGCGCTGGGGCAAAACAAAAACGGCCATGAGCGACTGGAACGCAGTTTTACATTAAACTTGTAATAAAACGAAACTCTTTCGGACTCACGCCCTCCTCTGGTCGGTCAGAGTGCCGCTCCTGGTCTGGGCGAACATGTCGAAGTCATCGTGTGCCTGATGAGAGCTCAGGGAGCTCAGAGTGCCGCTGACGCTGTCGGCTCCGACGTCTGAAACCGCACGGCCACGATTAGCGACCGCGAGCATCGTTAACGATACGGTTATAAAGCGGGAGACAAAAGGAGACGAACAGAGACGGAAAGAGGTGAAGGAGAGGAAGATGGAAACGGGTGGAGACTGAAGGGGAGAGAGATAACTAGATGGAGGTGAAAGGAGAATAAAAGAGACAAAGAGAGACTCAAGGAGAAAGAGAGGCTGAAGGAGACAGAAAGACTCAAGGAGAGACAAAAACTAAAGGAGACGGAGAGAGACGAAAAGATGGAGGTAAAAGGAGAATAAGAGTGACAAAAAGAGACTGATGGACAGAGATTAAAGGACACGAGAGAATGAAGGAGACACTAAGATACTAAATGAGACAAAGAGAGACTAGAGGAGAAAGAGAGACTAGAGGAGACAAAGAGAGACAAAGAGAGACTAGAGGAGAAAGAGAGACTAGAGGAGACAGAGAGACTAAAGGAGACAAAGAGAGACAAAGAGAGACTAGAGGAGAAAGAGAGACTAGAGGAGAAAGAGAGACTAAAGGAGAAAGAGAGACTAAAGGAGACAAAGAGAGACTAGAGGAGAAA
>JAUZSV010419982.1:0-10824 GCA_034780495.1 Parotocinclus cesarpintoi
CCGGAAATGACATTAGAGGCTTTACTGAAATGATCCAGAACCTTATCTTTGCTCCAGGTTATCTCTGTGTACTTTGGAAACTCTAACGCTGGGCAACGTTGTGACTCCAAGGGGCAAATAGCACTACGGTTATGTGCATTAACTCGAAACCGTGCACCCCCACCCACCCCACCCCAAACCTCGCCCATGCTTAGTTAACATTGTTATCTAGGTCAAGCTTCTGGAGATGGAGGCCACTGAGTGGAGCTTGGCCAGGATCACAGATAAGACTGACGATCTGGGAAACAGATCACCGCTAAACAATTGAGGCACAGCGTCCAGCACAACGGTTCAGTCCTTACCATTTACTGTCTGTGTGGAATTTGGTATGTTCTTCCCCTACGGGCCCCAAGATGATCTCCAGATGGCGCGCCAACCTCACGAGCAGGAAGCTCGAATAAAAGTCTAAAAATCGAACTCGGATTTGGTCCCTTCTTCGTCTACAGGGGGTCAGTGTTCGTCTCTCTCTTTTTCTTTTTCTTTAGACACTTAGAGGGCAGACGCCCTAAACCAGATCCTCGATTAAGGTGCCCCACGGGGGGGAGCATCTTGCCAGAGGTGGGGTTTGAACCACCGATATAAAAACCTTAATAACATGAGAACGTAAGAGCGGCATTAGACGTCCAAGTCTTTATAGATTCCTTCTCGTTCAGCTTCAGTTCAGCTTGCTCATTCAAATGACATAAAAAACAAACAAACAGGCACCTTGTGTTTACTTTTCGCAACGTGCACCGGATCCTGGGGGCACCCCAGGTTTACCTGCACACTCATTTCCTCGTGTGATCAGAAGTCGGTGACAAACTCTCACTTTTAGGTGTGGCAACTGGTCGTACCTGTAGGCACAGGCGGGCCTTTGGTTCTCACAGGGATATGATTTCCTGAGAGGAAGCGCTGCAGCGTTACCGAGGCGTTATAAAGGGACGCTACAATAAAAACGAGAGAGAAAAGAGAGAGAGAGAGAAAGCACGACGACAAGCCTGAACTCGAAATGGTGGCTGCGAAGTCAAACAGAACGATGAAAAGCAAACTGAAAGATGCACAAAGGAATCGGGGCGAATCTTTTTTTCAGTGACTCATCATAAAAGCTCTAATAAAAAACCTCTTTCAGCCTTTTCAGGCTCGTTGTGGTGCTTGTTATATCCGTGCACGTTCAAAATGGCCCAGAACTCTTTGGCACAGGTGAAGTTTATCTTCACGCGAAGTGCTGCGACGGGAAAACGAAAAAGAGACAAAAAAAAACAACAACTTAAGTCTCAGTTCCAGGTTCGGTGATGCACTGTTTCGTTGTTGCAAGACTTCCTCGCGTCACCAAGTGTAAATTGAGCTCCAAAAATAAAAGGTGTGAAACATTGCAGCGCATACATTTGTGAGTGAACTTAAGTGCAAACCACAGAGAGATTCGAAAGCTCTGTACGGAGCGGCAGGACATTTGTGCCCGGTTACCGTAATGCTGGTCTGCAAACTTTTGGACAAACTTTACTTTCCTTCACAGGTTTTTCTGCTTAGCTTGAAAACATAAAGGCCTTCAAACCTTTCAATTATTTCGATATAGTTTGTCTCAAGAATAATAGTAATAACGTCGCTATTTCTAAACGTTTTTTCAAGGGTTTTCGTTTTGCGTTTGACGAGGTTAACGAGCACAGCGAATCAGAATCTATTGATCTGTGTTATATACATCTAATTCCCGTCCGAACGACAGAGAACTAGGACGAGCGAACCCTTGCGACACCTGCTGGCAGAAAAGAGAGTCGCAGGCTGGAAACAGCACGGTATCGTACGTGTTTGTATCGTAAGTTTTATATCACGCTTATACGTTTCGTTTCGTTTCGTGGTTTGAACTCGATACCGGACTCTTTCCAACCAGGTTTACAGGTACGTTTTTTATTTGATACGATTTTTTCTGCGACTTTTGAACGTGTTTTTGCTGTTTTTGTACATGCAGTGATAAAAGCGCCGACAGCATGACCCGGGACAGTTATGGCAGGTTTGTAATTTAGTGTTTGTAGACGTCAGGTTGATTTATAGTAATGTTTAGGCCACCTTATGCTACAAATCACTCGAGGGGGGAGAGAAAGGAAGAGAGAGAGAGAAAAGAGAGAGAGAGAGAGAGAAAAGAGAGAGAGAGAGAGAAAAGAGAGAGAGAGGTCCTGCCCACTCATTCTGTTCTCTTTGAGTCCTGCCTCTGACTTTACTCTACTCAGAAAGGATTTTCTTCTCTACGAGCTGCACCACGTTTTCCTCCTCCACATTTAATACCTGTGGTAGGTAAAATCTCAAACTGTTTACACTTTTTTTTATAAAGGATACATATTTTATATATTATATATATATATATAATGTCTTTAAGGCTGTCCAGAACAAAAATGTTGACGAGACTAAACCGATGCTGCACGTAGAATAAAGTCTGTTTTTGGCTAGATTTAATGTTTTAAAGCATTAAGTGTTGAGCAGGAACGTTACTAAAGAGTTGAGAAGGATCAGAACCAGGCTGCTGTGCTTCTGCTGTTCGTCAAGTCCCATGAAGTTCTCGGTACTGGAACCTTTGCTGTTGCTTGTAATGATGCAGGATTAAGACCGATACATAACAGTGATTAATAAAGAGCTCTGCGTTACCTAGTGATGTTTAAATTCGCTTTCTGTTCTGAGGTTTTTTAATATTGTTTTATAACGATAGGCATTTGTTTGGGCTGATGGTCAGGTTCTTCAAGACTTCAGACCTGGTGCTTAAGCTTAAGTGACGGATACAGGATTGTTATTTATGCCTGCCTTGATCTGGATCTGGAGTAAATGTGAATGTGCATTAAATTAAATTAAATCGAAAAATCCTGGTTGAAAAGTCGCGTTAGAAGTGAAAAGTAAAGACGATTAGGATCGAGAACCCCGAGCTACGAGGTAGAACTCATTTAGAAGGCGGTTCAGTCTCGTACAGGCACAATTGGCTCTGGGCGAGGGAGAGGAGCCCGGTTAGGGGATCACCCTTCGTAAGGGCAGTAGCAGCGACTCGTACACGTCTAATTAAAAAAATAAATAAATAAATAAAATAAGGAAAAAATTGGATTCCATTTTATAAAAGTAAATACAAAACATAATGATATAAAAACAGGCAGGACTGATTATTAATAATAATAAAACGTGTCATTTATTTTCTCTGTGTTTAACAAAAGACTTAAAGGATTCCCAAGGCATTTTTTTGGTGAGCATTGGTGAAGGAAAATGCGTTTTGTTTTTTTGGATGATCTTGAACTTTCTGATTTACACGTATAGCGAACGTACAAACAAGAACTACTGTTGCTTACCAACTTTGTTCAAGTTTTTGGAAACGATCTACAACACATTGTATAGGTACTCAGCATGCGAAGTAATAATACTGTAAAAAACAAGTTCTTACTTAATTCCAGTCAACATTTGAAGAACTTATCCAGTGGGATCTGACACGCTTTTGCTGTGGCCAAGTGGCGATCTTGAACTTCAGTCTAGCAGCTCAGGCTGCTTGTAAATCCCAGGAACAGTCACAGCTCGGCGGGTGGAAACCCACATTTAAACTCTCTTTCTGTTGGATTGTTTTACACTTCTGATTATTCCTCTAGGCCCTTTTCTTCTCGGTTGCGGACTGTCCCGTGATTGTTTGATCGTTTTGTGTATAAAGCGTCATCGATCGGATTCATCGACAGGCTCGGATCCTGCAGCCCCCTGTTAGTGAACTTCACTTGGTGTAACTCGAGACCCTAAAACGTTACCATGTGTCCGAGGCGCTGGAATGCCAAAAAAAAATGCCTGAACTTTTTCTCGTTGTAACATCATCCGGTGGAATGTGTTTTAAAACGGAGAGACGCTGCCTGAAATAATATAATCATTCAGAGCAGAGCTGGGACGGGGTAAAAGGCTTCTGGCATGTGGGAGTCATTCGACTTTAAACCAGCAGACGTTTATGTGTTTATTCATAAAGATTGAGCTTTTGGTGATAAATGAAAGTTCATAAAGTCGTTTTAATGTGGAACGAGCGATTCAGAGCAGCACAGACAGTCAAACCTATTGGTGCATCCAGAAACCTTAAGAAGGTATCTCAGGGAGGACCGATCAGAGGTGAAACCGGTCCAAGAGCTGGCACGCTTAGATAGGGTTCAAGGTCTACGTTCTTCAGAAATTCCCAGCGTTCCATGTTTTCGTTTTCTCCCAGGCAAGGTTCAACAGCTTTTATCAGTGAGTTAGAAATCCAATTCATGCAGCAAGGAGACCCAGACTGTTTTGGGCTTTGTGGTTAAGGCGCTTCTTGACTTTGGACCAAAAGGTCCAGGATTCAGGTCCAGGACCTCTGCTTGGTTCTTTAATCTATCCAAGAAAATCGTTCGGAGAGCACGTTCTGACGAATAACTCCTAGCACAATGGTCTAAGGACAGCATGTGGTTTGCATTTCGTAAGGATTTGCTTCTGTTTTTCTTCTTTGCTCCATTAATTCTGTTCCTCTTTGCCTTTGGTGTCTCAGATTACCTGGTGACCTCGGATTAATTGGACGCCTTTGCGGTGTCGTGGCTCCACAGAATGGAAAACGTGGCATGAGGAACTGGTCCTGTTTTCTCTCCGTTCCTCCACCATGTCCGGCCTGAGGACTACTGGGTAGCAGACCAAGATTTGAGCAGCAAAATGGGCTCGGCATTGGAAGATACCTACAATGACTCCTCCTCTTCCTCTCTTTCGTTCTCCTACTTTCTGCACATGTGCAACGACTATCAAAACAACACCCTGCTCAGGCACCATTACAACCACACGGGGAAACTAAAACAGGACAAATACAAAGACGGGCTCCAGCCTGAGGCCATCGCTTTCCTCCTGATCTGCTTGCTGATCGTGGTGGAGAACGCCATCGTCCTGGTGGCCATCTGGAAGAACAAGAAGTTCCACATGCCCATGTACTACCTACTCGGAAACCTGACCCTATCGGACCTGCTGGCGGGCTTCACATACATGGTCAATATTCTCATGTCAGGGCCCAACACTCTCAAGCTGACCCCTCTGATGTGGTTCCTGAGGGAAGGCGGCGTCTTCATCACCCTGGCCGCTTCGGTCATCAGCCTCCTGGCGATCGCCATCGAGCGTCACGTCACCATGGTCAAGATGAAACCCTACCACGGCGCCAAACGCAACCGGATGTTCATCCTGATCGGTGCCAGCTGGGCGCTCGCGGTGTTGCTCGGCGTCCTGCCCATCATCGGATGGAACTGCCTACAAAATCTCCAGCTGTGCAGCACGGTGCTTCCGCTCTACTCCAAGAGCTACGTCCTGTTCTGCGTCCTGATCTTCATCGCCATCCTGCTGGCCATCGTCGTGCTCTACGGGCGAATCTTCCACACGGTCAAGAGAAACACCAAGAAACTGGGGAGCCTAAAGCGAAAAGGCTTGGCGCGGCGCTCTCAAAAGTACATGGCCCTCCTGAAGACGGTCACCATCGTCCTCGGGGTCTTCATCGCCTGCTGGCTGCCGCTGTTCCTCCTCCTGCTCATGGACTTTGTGTGCGAGGTCGACACATGCTCCATCTTGTTCAAGGCAGATTATTTCCTCGGGGTGGCCATGATCAACTCGCTTATCAACCCCATCATTTACACGCTGACCAGCAAGGACATGCGCAAGGCCATCCTGAAGCTGCTCTGCCGCCGGTGCCTGATCACCAAAGACGGACAGGTCAAGAAGATCGGCGTGCCCTTTTTGGAGTGCTGCTTCAACAAGAGCGAGGTGGTTATCCATCGCGGCTTGGAGACGACCATCTCGTCCGGAGTCGGAACGTCTTCTCCGATCAGGATCATCACGCCGAAGATCAAATCGGTCAAACTGTGAGTAAGGACTGTTCTTCACAAGAATTCGGTCAGCGCCTCTCTTGATCCCTTGTTCGGAAAGGGGGACTTATGGGACTTTGGAAGCACAATTTTGAAGCCCATTCAGATCACAGACTGCAGGAGAACAGAAGTCCCAAGCAAGGAACGTACGGTGGGACTGAAGGAAAAGCCGGGCTGTATTTCTTGCTCTTCAGAACGATTCAAAAGAGGCGACTCGGTCACGTGACGTAAGGATACGTCGTAATAAACTGAAATCAAGTAAAGTCCCGTGACTCAGCCGGAGACAGGAACCGCCACGCTGGTTGAGAAAAGAGGCTTAGAAAATAATCTCTCCGGAATTTCTGACGGCTTTGTTTTTTAGTCACTGAGACAGACGGAACGGACCGTAACGTGCATCACTTAGGATTTATACCTGTACAGATTTTTTTAAAAATATATCTATTCATAAATTATGTGCCTTGTTTTGCATTACGACCCTAAATGATCTGAATAAACGTCAGAACATAACCAGGTCTTGTTTCGCTTCAGATTTGCTCGTGCCAAGAACGTGTGTGTGTGTGTGTGTGTGTGTGTGTGCCTGCAGCTGGAGAAGGTCGAAGCGAACTGGATGAGCTGCAGGAAGAAGTGGCACGCAGGGCGAAAGAGCAGGAGGTACAGAGGAGAAAAGAAAAAGAGAGAGAGGCAGCCATGGGCTTCAACCCCAAACCCAGCAAGTTTATGGATCTGGATGAACTACAGAGCCAAGGTGAGTGACTACCAGAGGAGAAGAACAAGAGCCTCTTCTGTGCTTCTCCTGCTACTGCTTACTGGAGCGTATGTGGGTGTGACATTTGGACAAACCCTAATAAGTCTGGATTTGACTTTCAACATTGTTTTCGTCTTCTTATTTGAGCATGGGAAATGGTTGATGCACCAATCAAAGGGAAATAAGAAGAGCTAAATGTTTTATGTCTTTAAGATTGTTATTCACACAGCAAAAAGACTTTGTTGTTGCAGTTATTGCAGAACAGACAGGAGAAATAGATGTGATATTTCATTAAACATTAATGAAGTGACTGATTAATGTTGCCCTTTAATCTGATTAGTAACAAGAACCGCGAAAGCACAGTAGGGTGCTAATGACTTCATGAGATGAGAAGATAATTCCCCTGTAACACAAGTATACTACTGTATAAGAATATTTACATGTTGACATTTATAAAATGTAACGTAACTTCTGTGATAAATTAGTTAATGTTATTGGTGCATCACTAGCTGTTTTCCAGAAGGCAGATAGGAGGGTGTGTCCTTATGTAACCCTGCTGGGATTGGTGCATGAATGTGCATGTGTGTGGAAAAAGGGGTGTGTTTGTGTGCGTTGGTATCTGGGCTTTGGTGCGACGCAGTGCTTTGGTGTGTGTTATGTGCAGGGAAGGGGGACGGCTTTGAACGGTGTGTGCTGGATGCTGAAGCTCTGTTAGATCAGTCTATGAGGCTGGAGCAGGCAGGCGAGGTCACTTCTGCACTGTCGGTGGTAAACGAAGCTATGTGTAAGTAATAATACTAAACTGTCCTTCGACCTCTCCATCAGTTCTGCTATCCATGTGTGGGTGTGAAAACAATGTCCTTTCACTATGTACAAGTAGCAAAGCCTGTCTGTTACTTGCATTACTGCATCTTCATATGCAAAACAGCTGTCAAAAACACGCCTTTAAACATTCACGGTCTACTTCATCATGTAGCCGGGTACGATAGAGTGCATGCAGTGTGTGTGTAAGGGTACATGTTAACCACGACACAAATCAAGCTGCAGTTCTACAGTGCATAGATCAATAAAGTTTAACATGAGTGAACTAACTGCTCGAGGAGACAAAATACAGACAGCACCAGCCTCACAGTCCACATTGTTAGATTTCATTCCTAGACATTGCTCATCTTAACTTGCATGTAGGTGGTTTGGCTTTGAAAAAGAAAAAGACAAATGTTGCACAAGAGACGGAAATCAGCAACTGTCAGAAATCGGTTGCCATTAAAGACGACTCAAATCAACTAATGTATTTTACCTAATGTAAAGATTATGAAAAACATCAGGAATCTGCTGTCTGTGACAGACTTGTACTTGGAAAGGCACAAGCACAAAAACACACACAGCAAACCTTGGTGGAATCAAAATACATATTATAGTTATAAAAGTTATAAACAGGGAAACACCTTGTTTCCTTTTACTGCTATTAAAATAGACACAGCTGTATACTGTGTATAAAAATGTATATTTCCAAAAAACATACTAGAACAATGGGACTGTGGCGGCACAGCAGATAGGGTATTGGACTACAGACCCCTTGGACTGTACCTTGTAAAACTGTATCAACTGTAAGTCCTTTGGAATAAGAGCATCTGACAAATGAAGGACTGTGGAACAAAAATAACGAAGTCATGTATGTTGATAACGTCCTTACAGTTGCTAAAAATTGGTCAAAATTATTTATGACAACATTAATCACCACATTTCTATTTTGTGCTCCTGTTAATTAAAAAACGTATAACAACAATACAATACAACCAAATGATGCGAGTAAAAGGACAGGAAAACAACGTCCAGGAAATCCAGAGTTTGTGCTCCAGCAATAAGTCACCATCGCTGCCTCTCAAGTTAGTGAAATTTAAAACTATAAAAAGAACCTTACAGGTCTTAATCCAGTATATTTTGAACACCCTAATGGTGCTTTGTCTCATCAGTGTATACAACATTTAAAGGCGACCATGTTTCCTAATTCATCACTGAGCCGAGAGCCTTATCTGGTAAGGATAATAAAATTGTGGCTCTTAATATGACATAAGATTAGCTCATCAAGTTTCTGCCTGGCTGTCCTTAAACAAAGTCCATAAAGATTTGATTTTCCATCTTTGGTTGAGATCTTTGACTGGCTCAGCTGCTTCAAACACCTTAAATGCGCTGAAATGCCGAAAGGGAGGAATGGATTATTAGACTTCACAGTCATGTTTAAAAATGTAGTGGAAAGCAAATGTGGGGGGGAAACTCCATTCTAATACCCATGCTTTGTATGTATTTGCTTGTGGTCCATATGTACTAGGTATCTCTTGATCTCATGCTTGTGTATCCATGTGTGGCTGTTTATGTATTGCATTTCTAAAGTGTGATAGACACACACACACACACACACAAACACACACATTTTACAATCTCCTTCTGTGCTAATCCCAGTGGTGTCACGTCACCTCAACTCTTCTCCTCTGTCAGTGTATAGCAAGTTCCCCTGTGTAGCTGCTCATTCGTCAGGTTAAGAAGCTTAGATAAGAGTATATTCATCTCTGCAATTACACTACAAATAGGTCTGTGCTGAGGGAACAAGAGATTACATGATTTGTTTTGGTGACATGGTTTGGTAGGTTTTTTTTTTTCATTCCATTGCCGTTTATTTCAATTTAATAACTCAACCTTCATTATAAGTTAACCATTTTGTGCTAGAAAGTTTCACAGTTTAAATTTTCAGTATAAGTTACTTCCAGTGTGTCTCTTTAGTGTGTCTCCTTTCTCCTCCCCCTTTACACCTTTCCATTATCCAAACCCAGTGTGATACTTGAGTTTATACCAAACTTATAATTTAGCACATAGAGCTGGGTGATATTGAAACCTGTGAGAATCATGTTTTATAATAAAACTTATAATAAAAGTCAGAGACCGCTAGTGACAGTGTGTTTTATTACAAGTAATATAATCAGCCCTCTACAGGCACCTGCCTAAATCCCATCAAGCCTTTATAGGGTGGCCTTAAAGATAGAGCAACAAACATATGAACATATCCTGAACATATGCTTTGGTTATATTATGTATGCAGTCGATTTTGGTTAATCGGACCAAATCAGGACGCGATCGTTTTGGTCCTGTTAACCGGCTGGTCCGATTAAACGAACATGCCCCATGTTACAAGACAGGACAAGCTATGTAAAATATTAAATGTTTATTAAACCTTTATTGTGCGATTTACATGTATAGCGAACGTACAAACAATAACTAATGTTGCTTACGAACTTTGTTTATTGAAAAATAAATTTGCAACCAAGTTTTTCGAAATGATCTACAACACAATGTATAGGTACTCAGCATGGGAAACTTAATACTGTAAAAAACAAGTTCTTACTAAATTCCAGCTAACATTTAACTTATCCAGTGTGATCTTACGCGTTCTCTTAACGGACTGCACTCAAGAAAGTGATGGGCGTGTTCACCTCCCGCTGGTTTTGCGTAATGCATAATATGCATCAAGCAGCATTTTATTTATGTTTTCTCAACAATTTAATGTACAGTATAGTATATGGACTGGTATTTTTTCTGAAGGAACAACTAAAGTTTGTTCCCATATTTTATGGTGTTAATCATATGGACAGTTCAGGACATGTACTTTTTATTAATTAATTCCATCATGATAAAAACTATTGCTAATTACTCCCCTAGTTAGTATTTCCCTGACAACAACAGTTTGTGTGCTACCATTTTGAGCCTTATATTTGTGGCCTTGCTTTATAGGTGGTTGATGTTTGCTTATTGGTCATATAACAGCATTAAATAAACCAAATATATTACCAGAAAACAGAATCACTGACACACTAACAGACTGTTAGTGTAGATATATTTGTTCTAGCCTGATTAGCTTAACCTAACATGGTCTGTCCTTGTGCTAGTTAAAAAGTTGAAAAGTCACAAAATAAATGGGACTCTGACAGCCTAGCAGCTAAGATACTGGACTATGGACTAGAAGGTCAAGGGTTCAAATCTCACCTCTAGCAGGTTGTCTTAAGCATAGACAATAGACAATTGACAGCAATTAGTAGACTCCTGTCCAAAATGGTTTATACAATGTTAGTATAAACCTCCTACCTTCCCCCGGTGCGTTCGGCCGTCCTAGCTGGTCTCCATTACAGAGCCATCGGTGGGACAGCTTTTTTTAATCTTAAT
>JAUZSV010419993.1:0-10824 GCA_034780495.1 Parotocinclus cesarpintoi
TAGACAACCACTTGAATTAAGGATTCTGGACCTGATAGTTCTGGGCTCAAATCCAACCCAAGCTGCCACAGTTGGGTCCTTGAGCAAGACCCTTAACCCACCATTGCTTGAATTGTAAGACTGTATCACTTGTAAGTCGCTCTGGAGAAGGGCGTCTGCTAAATGCTCTAAATGTTACACAAAAAAAGTCATTCTACTGTATCGAGCAAGGAGATAATGTGCTTTTGATGTGGCTGTGTTGTCTGGGCCTTGTGGACAATTAAAAGGTATGATGTCATTGCTCCCACTATAAACATAGGCCATGGAATGTTAAAGGTTGTTGACTGAGTAAAAGAATTGTGGGTAGTGTGTATGGAGAGACATTAAGATTGTAAGGACGTACAGCTAAACACACGCAGTCACACACTCACAAAGATTGTCATTTTATCACTGTAGGGACTTTCCATTGACATAACTTTACTGTGGCTAATTAATACTAAAGCTATATCTGATCCTAACCTTAACCTTTCAGTAACCAAAAGGAAATCTGTTGGCTCTTTTGATCAAAAGACAATGCAGATTCTGTAAAACAAAATAAGCTTTCAAATCAAGTTCTCCTGGTGAAATGCCTTGTTAATGACAGAGGTCAGAGGTTAATGGTCAGACTGGTTCAAGCAAATAGAAAGGCAACAGTTGCTTAAATAAACACAAGGAATAGGGACGAGCATCTCTGAATGCAGAACATGGTGATTCTTGAAGCAAATGGGCTACTCCTGTCAGAACTGAGGCTATAAATTGCACATGCTCGGCCAACCCTGGACAATATAAGTCTGGAAATTTGCTGCCTGGTTTGATGAGTCTCAATGTGTGTGGTAAAATTTGGATAGTAGGATTAGAATTTGGCATAATAAAATTTCTATCTAATATAGCACCTTTGGGATGGGGTGGAACAGGAGTGCAAAGTCTATAAAGAATAGTTCCAGTTGTTGAATCTATGCTACAAACTAATGAATGCAGTCTTGAAAATAAAAAGGGGTCAAACCTGGTCCTAGCAAGGTATACCTTATAAAAATGCTGGTAAGCGCTCTTAAAGTGCGCTCACCAGCCCATATGACTTTTTTAGCCACTTGTTATGTTGCAGCCTTGTGCTAAGTTTTCTAGAATTTCTAGTTTTTCCAGAATTCTGCACTCAACAGTCAGATTTTTGGATATTTTTGCAAGTTTATTGAAAAGGAAAAAACTAAAGTTATTAATTGACACACAGTACACACACCCTTTACTCAATTAAAGCACATTTTTCAGCGATCCCAGCCTCCACTCTTGCTTGAGTAGGTTGCCACAAGGTTTGTACCCTGGATTTGAGGATTTTCTGACATCCTTCTCTATCTGGTTGGATGGGGAACAGTGGACAGCCATTTTCAGGTTTCTCGAAAGATGTTGTCGATTTTGTACAAGTCAGGGCTCTTGCTGGGCCAGTTTTTCAGGGTTCACTCCAGGTACTCTGGTTTCCTCCCACATTCCACATACATGCTCCCCTGCTGTCTCTAAGCATGTTCCAACATGAGTGAGTACATGAGATCGCATGTATGTGTGTGTACATGTTCCCGGTGATTAATTGGGAACATGTACAAAAGTAGTTTTAGTAACCATTGAACAGGGATCCAGTGCTCACAAACCTAGGGGGCATGTTCAGTAGACAATCCATCTAATAGCATGTATTTGGAAGTGGAAAGACATTGGGAAACCCAAAGAACATACCAACATACCAAAGAACATACCACATTTTTATGTGGAGAACATACCAAATTCCACACATAAATGTTTACTGGTGGTATTGTTTAGACCTGGACTCCTGAGCCTATAGTACAGTGCAAAAGTCAAAAACAGAAAACACAGGAAATCTGCTTTTAGCACTTCTCATAGTTCTTCTTCAGATTCATACTGTCTTTTATTATTTTCTCTGTCCAGCTGATCACATACTGCTTCCATAACATTCAGGTTTTGACCTTGGCATTATAAATATTCATATTTTGAACATGGACCAATGATGAGACTTTTAGTTCTTTATATAGCAAACATGTTAACATGTCAATGTTGATAAGAGATGCCTGCCTGCCATGCTTGCAGTATGTATAACGTATAACTTATGCGGATGTACGTAGAGTAGTTGTACGTGCAACAAAAACAAACATGCTCTCTTTAGTGGAACATTTCAAATAGCTATTGGGACTGCATAAACTCATGAGTGACAGGTTTAAGTCTCCATGGTGTTTTTTTACTTGATGAAGTGTGAAACAGCAAGCCGGTGTTCCTCAGTAGGGAGTGACCACGTCAGAATGGTGGAGTCATTGAGATCCAGACCAGACCACACACACACAAATCATACACTGATCTGGGTGACTTGAGAAAAGAGAAATGACTTTAGTCAAATGTTATACAAGCTGACATATGAGCATGTGCATATCTCATTAGAGAGGTAATGATCTGAGGTGTACAACATAAAAAATAAATTGAGATTTAATCCTTCATTGTCCCAGGACAGGTTCCCATAATGATGGATGGATGTCAGATTGTGTGTTCCCTGCATTCCCAGGCTGTTGTATGGAAGAGGAATGGTTACAGCTGTGGGAAAAATGGCCTGTGCCTGAGTTTACAGCCACCACTGACCATGCGGTTACTGAATCCCCAAACCCCCACAGCCCTGCACCCCCGGCAACCAGACTAACTTCTGCCAGTTTGACATGACCAGCCATAAACTGGACAAACGTTTACACATAGACATCATTCTAGCCACCTTGTTTGCCATACCAGTGTGGGTCACAGCATTTATGATATTGCTTCCTAGCAAGCAGCTAAACATGTTAAGATAGTATATATGTATGTTTTCCAACATACAAATGCATTATTTTGTTTTATTTTATTCCGATAACATTGATTAAAAGTTTTAAAATGTATAATAATAGAATTGTTATTCTTTAAAAAATGTAATTTGTAAAATGATTTTCAATGTTCCAGGGAAGGCACACATAATGAATGCATCTATTGTCATTATAAATTTAAAGTACTTCTCATTCCTACTGGTCCTGACTGGATCTTAGTCTTAACCAACCCTCTGTACCTCTTCCTTATGGTCAAACAAAGAAACAGATGGGGTCAGTGTGTTTGGATGGCAAACACATGTATGGCTACTTGAGTTTGGTGTGTGTGTGAGAATGTGCATGTGAGCTAAGGATTGTGGGGAGAGTGTTAATGGGGGAAGATCCTGTCTCATACAGGATGCCTTTACATATATTAAATAGATATATGCATTGTTGACATTACATTTAATAAAGAACTTGTTAAAGGTTTAAGATCACACAATATACACTACATATAGCTGTTTGATTATAAACAGATGTGAAAAGGCAGCACATGTATTGTTGCAGTCATACATAAACTTATGCAAAGTGTCAATGTAATTCCACTGGGTTTTTTTAGGTTGACTACTATAAAACAGGATATAAGCAGATATATAGGCAAAAGAATAACCTGATAAATAGGTATTAGAAGGCTTTACCTGGAAAGCAAGAAAAACTCCAGAAGGTCTTTCACCCTGTCTCAGTTTGTCACTGTCCATTTATACAGGGCTGGCAGAAAAAACCTCAAAAAGAAACACACAAAACTATCCCTTAAATGGAGGCCACTGTCACATATTTTGGGATTAATCCAAGTCTCAATGCTGTTCCAAATTTTACAGTTACTTTATTCGTTTTACCATTTCCTTGGTTACAAACTTTGGATCAAACTTCTGCCGTGTCTGGCATGGTGATACAGAGTACATTCCTCATGATCAGGACTAACACTTATGACTTGTTTTCTCCTTGACAATAAGACTTAAAATACTTATACCGCACTCATTAGTTTAAACTATATATATATTCCCATATGTTTCCATCTTAGCATTACCACTTGATTTTACAGCAGAACTGTAATTATAAAGTCTCGTTCAATAAAAAAGTTAAAAAGTCAAAGAATTTTATATGCTGAATAAGACAAGAATATGACATATGTATGCTGCCCATCTCTCTTCCGAATTCACCCCCTACTTTCTCACTCATTTTCTCCTCCCATCCTGTCCCTGCAGAAGATATAAGGTGCGTGTGTGAAGGGTACTGCTTGTTTAAGTCCAGTTAGTCATCCTTACGGCGGGTGAGGGGGAGTGTAGGATCGCCAGATCCCAGCAATTGTCCCCCAGATGGCCACAGTCAGAAAGGTAAGCACTACTCCATCTAGACTAGAACCTATTCAACATTTTAAATGTCTTACATTTAAAACAGCAGCCATATTATGATTCTATTAATGAATGTGTGCCATATTTAAGCTGTACAAATTCTCTAATTATTTGAACACCTGCAGATACAGATAGAGCACAATAATAGTAATTGCTAATAAATAAATCTCCAGATACAAATGGCCTTTATTACAACCTAAGGTAAATGAATGCTGTTGCATGATTTGGTGATCATTTGTTTTGTGCAGTGTCTCACTATGTACATTTATGCTTAAGTGAATTAACTGAATCTTTTATCTGAGTATAATTAAATATAAAAATAAATATAATTTTATCTAAGTAAATATTTCTAAAACCGAAAATGCCACTGCTAAATGATGAATATAGATGGTTTTAGACAATATTCACAGTAATTCTAAGCAATCAGCTTAATGGGGTTCACAATAAATGATGAACAAAAATGAAAAGTAAAATTTAAATTCATCGAATACATTAATTTAAAGTCCATGTGGGAAAAGTCCCTGCCATCTTTCCACCCAGACCTCATAGATACACAAGTAAAGATACACAGTCTGGTAACATTTTTACTCGTTGCCAAGGGTGGCCTACTTTCACAGGAAGCCACCATTTGACTGTCAGGTCAAACAACCAGTCACATCACATCTGTGGGTATAGCCAGTTAGATTGTAGGCTCAGTAATGAAATGCCTGAAGCCAGCTACGTAACAAATGTGATATATAACACACATAGCATGGGCAGAACTGAGGCTGACACTGAGGGCCCTGTGAGTAGAGAATGAGCAGGCCAGACTGTATAAACCACTGGTAGTAGCCACTATTTTATCAAACAGCTTGTGTGCACGTGAGGAACTAAAAATATATATGTGATGCCTTATACATTTTTTAAACTATCCCTTTTTTAATTTTATCCCTAAATTGTATTGACCTGACTGCAACAGGAGGTCACCCAGATGCACAGACTGATATTAGCAGGTTCCTTCTGAATTCTCAATTTCATTATCAGTGTGCTGTTAAAATGCTACTGGCTGAATAAACAAGTGATCATACAGAATGAGTGCTCTGTTGTAGCTACTGGTCACAGAAATGGCCTAGACTGTTTGTACCACACACCTACTGCTATGTCTGAGAATATAGCACTGTTTGTCTATATCCTATCGTCCAAGCTGGAGAATTTAACACCTAGGTCAGTAACATTTTCGCACATCTTTCGCACATCTTATTTTTATAAAAAATCTTTTTAAACAGCATGTCATGATATCTTAAGTTTACTATGAAACTTAAGTCAAGTTTAGCTTTAGCTAGTTTTAGATACTAACGAAAACAGGGATTATTCAAGTTTGATTAGGCCTCAGTTAGCTACACTCCTCCTTCTTGCTTTTTTACTAATTTACCAATTATTATCCACAGCTACAGTAACTGTTACAATAGAAGCATTAATGTCAGACTCCTTTACCAGGAAACCATTTTATTAGCCAAGTAAAGAACAATAAATAGTCAAATATTCTGTTATTATTCAAATGCTCATTATTAATTAGGTCTTTTGTACCCAGCAACCAGTATTATTTTGAAATGATTTAAAATGTGTCTGCATGCTGCTTAAGAACACGAGGCCTATTACAAGTGTATTTGGCTTCATAATACACAACTGCGTGAATTATTTTTACGTGTGACTATAATATTTTTGATTGCACCAGAAGCAGTTAAAATAAGTAAATAGGTATAAAACCTATCACTCAACAGTCGTTATGTAGTCCAGTATATAGTGTTTGCACATAGTGTTAGCAATACTACAACTATATCCACAAAGTTCACCTCAGTTCAGATAGGTTTCGTGTAAATTCCTTTTCTTGAATCAATGCTTTAGATTTGCCATTTCCTTTTTGTTCTCTGCCCAGAAGCTAAAACATATACAGATTTTTTATTATATATTTCATTTCTATCTTATAATTTCTTTTCTATTTCCACTAACTTTGTAGTGACAGAATGCCTGGACTCTCACTGTTGACACAGATACCTATTTGTTAGCCTACTTATCTGTGTAGAAAAGATTGAGTGAATTGGAACGAAAGTAAGCACACAGTGTAACTGATAACATGGCAAGAATGGAGGAACAATGATAGCTCAGTAAATATTTGTGATAATATTGTAGCCAGCTGTGTACATTTGTGTTTTCTTAACCTACCCCATTTGCCTCATGATGTGTTTATACAAGCTTTGTTATTTGGTCAGTGTGCTGTTTGAGATTACAACAGGTTGAACAAAAGGTAGAGTGGAAGGCCACCCTTTCTTGGGGCCAAAGGCCATATTATGAACATGTTAGTACAGTAAATTGTGAATACATATGTTTAACATTATGCAACGTAATCACTGTGAGTAAGTATTGTTTAGTGTTTCATTTTACAGTATTTTTCTGAATTAAATTTGTGATCAAATAAATTAATATGAATGTTTATCAACTATAGTGCTACTCTCAAGATCTTTAGACTAGATGTAAATATAATACTTAATTTCCATTTATATTATTGTTCCGTTTTCTAGTCTATGGTTTTCTCATTTCTTAATGGTCTTTCCTTTTTAATATGACATACTACTTAGTTTTATAATTTAATTCGGTTCTAGATTAGATATAGTTTGTCCAGAATAACTTTCTTTCACCAATAACTGTCGTTTCTAAATACAACGTTTAAAAATAAGGTGGAAATTGATCCCGGTTTCTGATTTTTTTAACAATTGATTGGATGATTTGATTTTTATCTGAGAGCTACAAATGACAGCAAGCATAAACATTTTTGTTCAACTTTCATTGCAATTGAAACTTGTTGTTATAGAAAGATAGTAGGGACTCCAGGCTTGCACCTGGCTTTGCACTCTCACTAGCTTTAGCTGTAACCTCAATGCCTTTGTTAACTTTCCACATATTCAACTAGGTGATGGTGTTTTAAATGTCTTCTTAAAATTGTTGTTCTCAAAAGTTTTCAGAGCTGTCCCTCCACGACTTGGTAGTAATCTTTGTAGTTCTTTATTTAGCTTATTTAGCTTTTTTTCCTTCTCTGTAGACCCAAACTAACTATGTACTATGCACATACAGTGTAAAAAGTGCCACCTCAATTTTTGCTTAAAGCAATAGTAATTAATGCAAATTATAAACATTGCAAACCGTATATTTCAGGATATATTAGTATTTGTTTGCCCTGTTTTGCAGTAAAGACAGTGTGCACGTAAGCTGACATTTTTTCCACAGGTTTGTGCGAAACCCGATTATCCATGTTATTCCAGTATGATTTCACAGTATTCCAAAAAGCATCTTGTGATGTTACTGAATGCTTTACCTTTCAGTTTTTTTTAATTTCCCCACAAATGCTCAGTGTGGTTTATTCTTTTTTCAATATTTTTGGTTTTGGGTCAATATTTTGTTCACTTTAATTTGTTATACTTGCGCAACAGCACAGGGTGCAAGGTGGCGACCAACCCTGGACAGGCCAGCATTCCATTGCAGAGCACATACACACATTCTCCTTTATGTTGGGACACTGAGATGTCAGCTGAGATGTCAGCTGAACTATGGAATGTAGTTGAAATGTGAGAGGAAATCTCAGGCTTTTCAAACTAGTTGACAGGTTTAACTAGGTAATGCAGATGTGTTTAGAGGTATACTTTACATAAGTAAATGATATTTGCTTATTCTGCAACAGATTAACCATTTCAAATAAATAAATATACATGTAAACAAGGGTTATTGTCGTACAATAGCTCATTATTCAGGAAAAATATCAAACCTTTAAGAAACTGAGAAGGATCACAAATTGTTCATACCACGTCAGCTCTATGGGAAATAGATAAATGTGTTTAGCTTAAAGGCATGAGAAATGTCCTTTATTTATACATCCAGGCTCATAACATTCAGCTTTATACAAACGTTAAAATGTAACTGTGGAGGTGTAGCAATCAGGTGTGCAGAGGTCTAGGACCCTAGACCTCAACCACGGTGACCCGGTTCCAGACCTGGCAGTGCCTTTCAGCAAGGCGAGGCATCATCCAGCCACAACTGCTACGGCAATAGCGACCTCTATGGGTTCTGTGACTGAATGGCATTCTGTACAGGGCATGCTAATACCTGCACCCTGTGTTCTTACCCTGTGTGGTATAGGTGATGGACAGGAAATTCATTCTCTGTACCTAAATCAGATGGTTCATAAAATGAATTAACCTAATGAGTTATTTAATTACATGATTTTTCTTGGTCTGGGGAAACTGCAGCTTCATCTTACAGAACCATAGAACAGAGCTGTCCATGACATGTATGTGTGAAAACCATCATCTGACTGAGAAAGGTCAAAGACTAATGCTGTTCCTCAGATATATGGACTTCTGGGCATTCTGTGTACAAACAATGCTAAGTTATAAGGAACATTTCCATCCATGTAGAATATTTGTAAACGTAGTATGTGAAAAAAAAATCTTATTAGTTCTAAACAGATGAGAAGGTTACAAGAAGCAAAACTTGAATTTGAATTGTCAAGCACTATGCTCAATCAATGCAAAAGAAGTGACGTGTAGGCATTATTTCACAGATTCAATGCTCATTGCTTGAGCATTTTTTGCCCCACCTTACTTTTATTTAGGTTTTTTGTACAGATTTTCCTTGTTCTTATACCCTAAATAATGGGCTATAACTACAGCCCCAAACGAGAAAAAATTTGAACGAATTGAGAAATGCAAATATAAAAAAACACAGTAGATGTACTTTGACTTAAGTCATTGCAGACAGTATGAACCCAGTATATGTATTGTTTTGTCTTGTCAACTTTATGTTACTTGCTAATAAACATCCATTCATGCATTTCTGGCCCATAACAGGTTCCAAAACAATTGGGACATGGGCAATTCAGGCCAGTGATGAGATAACAAAAAACAAAAGGCTGAGTCTATGATTAGCAAAGGTTTGCAGAGGACTTCCAATTATTAAATTATTTTTTCAAATAATGCTCTACAAAGAAAGACTGGAAAAGTTTTCCATATGTCAGTTTCAGTATTTTTCTCTGATTTGACTTACTTTGCATTGTCTTGTCGATAAATGCATGGACGTCCCTGCAACAGACTGAAGGAATTAATGTTGCTACAATATCTCAGTGTACTTTTTATGAATTAATGCTGCCACCACAGAACTCAAACTGACTTTTGTCAAGGGCACTGGCACAACCCCATACCATTGCTTTTGGACTTGTAGCTGGTAATAGTCAATTCCCATTATCACTATGTTATGGTCCATTTTAGGTGCCTCTGAGGCCAGAGAACAGAAGACGCCGTGTGCTGTTAATAGTTGCTGCTAACCCCAATTTTCAAATTTCCATCCGTTATCTTTCCTAATATCTGTTTTTTATTTGTATGTCTTAACTATTGTTTTTTTATTACTTACACACAAAGAGACAAACAATACACTTTACTGGCCATGTCTTCATGTAGTCATTGAAAAGTCACCCGCATTTGGTGTCTTTAAATAGTATGCGCTGTTGCTTTTATTAATTAGGGATTAAATCAGATTAAAGCCTCAGCTGTTTACAGGGTTGCAATTCTGGGTAAACTGAGCATAAAGCTGGAATCCACCCTGGACAGAGCACAGAGCAGAGCAACAAAGTACTTAATAATCATACTGTAAAAGTAACAACATCTTTCTGAAAATGATTAAGTAATAAGAAATTTACATATCAGTTACAATGTTTAGCATGAATAATCACAGGACCTTTTTCACAGATATACATGAATTTATGCAGTAAATGCATAGCTAGTACATGTCTGTACTGATTAAATTCATACCTGAAAAATACATTATTTGCTATTCATAATTGTAAAATACACCATCTGAACTGGATTGTTTGGATTTTGAAGTCCCCAATACAAATGTAAATGTAAATTATTACAGGTGTGGTCTGACTAGACACTTGGTCTTGCCATAATAGGATGTAAAAGTATTTTCATGCTGTTTATATAAAGATTCTTAGAGGATACTTTTGAGTAGCGTACCTCTTGATGCGGGATTGCTTATGCTGAATTAGCTGTGAGAGCATGAACAGACAGACCACCAGTAAAAAAGATTGTTTGATTTACTGACCAACAAGGGCTGCTCTTACAGTTCAGTTGTCTACCATCCATCAACACAGGTGATACCCCTCTCTCTAATTGGACCATTTCCCCATTGATCTGGGAAACCATTGTATATGACATCTGGTCATCTCTAATAATGACACAAGGGACACCAACAGCTTCATCAACAGATGTTGTACCAGGTTAATATTTTGAATGTTTCCACAAATAATGACCTAACAATCGTTTTTATGTCTTATTAAATATTATACCGCCCATAATTTTTCACACAAGACATTTGCTGCAGTGCTAATTTGAATGTCCATACAATTCTGCTGTCAGTGGAGGTACTGATGATGCAAGGAGCTGTGCTTGCTCCATCTCTCACAACCCTTACATACACTGTAATTATAAATTGAATTAAGAATGCAATCATTTTGGAGAAGAGATTATACTGTTGACCTTTTTGTCTGG
>JAUZSV010420003.1:0-10822 GCA_034780495.1 Parotocinclus cesarpintoi
GGGTAGTGATGCCAGAGACGAAGAGTTTCTTCACGGATATTACATACTGTACACGTTCTTTGGTCTGATTAAGCGGATAACATTATACGTATATAATCGGATTTGTTTCGGCCCCATTAACCGGTGCTCCTATTAACCGGAATTGACTGTAATCTGATTATGATCGGACGATGATCAGAAAGTTGATGTGTAACCTCTGCTGATTTCATCATCTAGAATTTCCTTCCTAATTTCCTTACCTGGCACTAGTTACGCTCAAGTTTAATGTGAGTTAGAAGTTTTATTTTGGTCTATCCCTTTTTTAATTATCTGGATTTTGGGGTCGTTTTGGGTCATTTTTTTAAAGGTAAGAGCACCTTCATTAAAGCAAGCACGGCCCTCGTTTAGTTTTCTTACCTTAACGAGACCAAACTTGCGCAGAAACTGGTACGGCCAGTTAAACACGGCGTGTCCCGTCTTTGTGTCCAGCAGACAAAGGGAGTCTTTTTCTGGGGACAGCAGGTACAATCCTGACACGGTGCAGTTCAGGGACGCCTCCGAGCTCACCACGCTGACCAGGAACTGAGCTGCTGGAAAAAATGACATCCTTGCTAACTGAGTGTCCATCCAGACTCCACATTTAGATTCTAACCCTATTAATAATGTTTCCAAGCCGAGTGAACAAACAGCAAACACGGCTCTGCCTCACATGGACTCAAGGTGCTGTAGAGGTTGTTGTCCTCCATGACCATCGTGTGGTCATCATGTTTCGGTGATCTCGTCGACTCTCCATCAGCCTCATTTTTCTTAGAGAAATACAGAAAGTTAAATTGCAGGTCACCATTACTTCCTCTTCTTACCTCTTGCATTTTGTCATCTGCTCCGTCCGCATCTTTGGACGGCGGCCAGAAGAGATTGGGCAACAGAAAGAGAGACGTAAAGGCGAGGTGAAGTTTATCAGCACTTCCCCATTTGGTAAGTTCAGTTATCACACAGGAACTGGACATATTATTAGTTCAGCCCTTCCATCAGCATGCGGGGTGAAAGGAACCATAAATCGTTATTGCGTTATTATCTCGTGGTACAAAACAAACCCTCTCTGTTTCCTGGATTGGGCCAGACTTTTTTTATTGGCTTGTTTTGCGGATCCGCCGACGATCATATTTAAAGAATACAAAAAAAAATTATTTCTCGGATCTGGACAAGGAAGGAGGAATAAATAAAAATAATTTTTAATTTAAAAATAAAATGTATTTAATCTACAATTAAATTAAAGTGAATCTGGAAAAAAAAAATAATTAACAGAAGAATACCGTTGGCTCGAGAGCGGAAAAAGCTTAAAAAAAAAAAAATGTATTAATTAATTAATAAATATATATTCATATATTATATTATATATTTATATATAGGATGTTCTACTGAGAAGGGAGGAAAAAAAATAAATCTTAATTTTTATTTCTTAATAAATAAATAAACACAAAAAAAAATTATATATATTTATTTATTTCTTAATTTATGAATTAATTTATTTTTTTATTTTTTTATTTTAAGCTTTTTCCACACTCCGATGGAGCCCACGGTATTCTTCTGTTCATTTAATTCAAATTTAGTTTCATTTAATTATAAATTAATTATAAATTATTTTATTAAAAAAAAATTTTTTTAATAAAAATTTATTTTCATTTCTTTCTCCTTCCTTGTATTGATTTCAGATAGTCCTCGAGAAATTGAAAAATGAAGATTAATTTTTTTTTCTCCCTCCTCAGTAGATTCTTAAGTAGAAACATCCGAGGAACAAACAATTTAAAAAAGTCTGGCCTGAACAGGCGCATTAGTCCCTCCGGAATCATCGTTAGAATTGAGACTCGAACACTTCGGTGTTGCTTGTAAAATTCAGACCCTTTTCGCTTTTGAAATTCTGCATGCCTACTGAAAAAAACTATGCATTGCCGTAAGTATTCAGACACTTCTTGGGTTTGTACGCCTGGATTTGGGGATCCTCTCAAGCTCTGACTGTTAGGACCGCCATTTTGAGCTCTCTCCACAGAGATCAACCACGGCTCTGGTTGGGCCACTTGAGGATATTTACAACATGGAGTTGTCCCCAAGTCCTTAGGGCCGTTATTTGTCGTTTTCTCGCTACTTTTAGCTTTCCCTCAACCCTGACTAGTCACTCTGTCTGGACCATTGAAAAACACCCCCACAGCAGGATGCAGCCACCACCGTGCTTCACAGTAGAGAGCTGGTGTTGTGTCTGGTTTCCTTTAGACAAAATGCTTAGGCCCAACAATCAAGTCTTGGTTTCATCAGACCACAGGGTCTTGTTTCTCACAGTCTGAGAGTCCAGACAAGCTTTCATGTTGCTTCTACTGAGAGGATTCAGATATATAATTCAGACTGGTGGAGTGCTGCAGTGATGGCTGACCTTCTGGAAGCTTCTGCCCTTTGTAAGCAAGATCTTTGGAGCACAGCCAGAGTGACCATTAAGTTCTCAGTTAGCTCCTTTACCAAGGCCATTCTCTCTTGATTTTAGTTTGGTACGCGAGCAGCTCCAGGAACAGTCCTGGTTGGTCCAAAGTTCTTCCTTGGGACCTTTGAGTGCAGCAGGTAGCCTTCTCCAGATCTGTACCTCCACACAATCCTATTTCTGAGCTTTACGGGCAGTTCTTTCTGCCTCTGATCTGCAACGTTGGCTGGGAGAGCTTATTCAGACAGATGTGTGTCCTTCCAAATCTTGTCCAATCCAATGAATTTAATACATGTGGATCCGGTCAGGGCGTAGAAACATCTCAGAGAAGATCAAGAGAGGAACCCAGAGATACAGTCCAAGCGTCTGAACACCCACGGCCATGCTAAATTCGTTCTTAACACATTGGCAACAGAAGTTCCAAATGCTCTGCTGTCATTTTTAGTACCTGAAATGCCAGCTGGCAGAGCGCCGGGACCCAATCGTCCTGCACCGGTGCTGCCAGCGTGAACACGCGCTCGGTTGTGTTCAGGTAGAAGGCAACGCAGCCCGGCGGGCAGGTCTCGCCAGGCCCCGGCATCACACTGAGACAATCTGCCAGGCGGATAACCCGTTTCTCGGCCTTTCTCAGACCGTTGGACTTCATGTACGCATTTCCATCCCGCACGTTGTAGAACTCAAGGCGACCGATCCCTGACGGGCTGGGCTGGAACATCAACACGTAGATACTCTTCCAGATTTTCTACACACACAAAAACAGAAACACGGGCTGAGAAACAGACGGACATGGCAAAAAAATACAGCTTCAGCCCGAGCTCTGGCTCAGTTCAGGGTGGGTAAGCAAAGCAATAATCAATGTTTTGTAAAAGATTTTTCACTGGTCCTGCAGAAAGGGGATCAAAATGTTTTTGAATATTCCTGATCATGTCATGTCCGATTTATTACTGTGCTGATATAAACAGGACTGGTTACAGTGTCAATATTTGAATCACAAAGCTCCACAGAGCTAGAATACTTTGAATATGAACAGAATCCAATAAGAACTGATGGATAATCGGATCCTGTCCCCATCACTCTCAGTCCGTTTTGACCCTTTTGGGTGACCATACACCGTACTGAACACAACGTGGGGCACTCTGGTCCAGTTTGACCTGCTCCTGTTGAATTCACCCCCATGAATTAGTCACCATAACTGAATTTGGCATCTCATTTGCATAATCGAACAACTTTCTTACCTTTTTTTTATTCGCTTTTCTGATCATCTTGTTTACTAAAATCCAAACAAAGGCTTCTCTTTGAATCGCTTCATAATTATTTGGAAATATCAAGTGTCAGATCCTTAACGCAAGTCGTGTTAAATGTGATAAACGTCAAACTGTTCATTTTTACTACAGAATCTACATCTTAAATGCAAAAGTCATAATTCTGTTTTCATTCTGAGCTTAGAATGTTGTAAGGCATCTCCGGTTCTGTTTTTTTTTTATTCTTGTGGAATGAATTGTTGTTATTAATAGATAGAAATAACGTTTAGAATTAACGGGGCCTCAGAGACGCAGTCGGGTCCGAGACGAGTCCAAATGAGGTCAAGACTGAGACTGGACCCGACAACTTCAGTATATATTCAATATCCTGCTTATAAAAGTTAGGGGATATTTTATTATGGGATATTTCCTTTAAAATATCCTCTCATTTTTGTGAGCAGTATATTTACATCCACGTTAGACCAAAAGTTGGTCACTAATTAAAAACATTTCACCTTTCTGCAATTGTCTTTTAAATAAAAACTAGATAATTAGATAATTAAAAAACTATGTCAGATGGACATATTTTAGCTCCGAATAAAGCTCGACTAACAAACGAAACCCTCACCTTTCCAAATTTGACCCCCTGCATAAACATGGAGCCTTCTTTCGCCGGCACGTCCATGGCACAGCTCAAGTCCGCGTCCGTTAGCTCTCCTTCACGCCGCGCTCACACTGAGACTGGGGAGGGGGTAGGGGGGTAGCGTTTCGATGGCGTGTAAACTGTCCTTTCGCTTGAATTTCTGTCTAGCCTGCCACACACACACTTCTCACCCAGCAAGACCTTAATCTTGGTCAGAAAAATACGTACAGGATGAAGAAAATACAGAAGTAAGATTTCCGCTACTCTGACCGTATCAAGCCTTTTGTGATAAACAGCAAATGGAAAATGTTCCACTAAACGTTAAACCACAGAAGTTCCACCGAGGCCAGAACATGATACATGTCACATCAGTCTAATCACCAAGTCACAAAGGTTTTGTCAAATAAAAAAAATAAATAAATAATAATAAAAAAAAAGTGTTAAAAACATCACAACAGCTACAACTAGCCCTGTGATGAGCTCGTATAATGGCCAGGGCACGCTTAAGGGTACAGACCTCAGCGTCATCGTGGTCCTGCTCAGAAAAAGGAGTTAAAACGTAAAAAAGTAGAAGAAAAGAACAAATTCAAAGTTCAAAATTCGCATTCAAAGCTGTTTTTGCCACAAAACAGACGACAAACCCCAAACCGAAAACTTTCCGAGTCACCCTGCGTCACCTTTCCATGCTTGTAGGTTGAAATGCGGTCATGGGCAAAAGTATTGAGACAACACTTTGAAAAGGCGAAAAAAATGTATGTATTCCCCCCCTGACGCACAATACAGAGAAGGAAACACAGTGGAGGGCAAAATAAATAAAAACTGGAAAGATGAGCACAAACAGAGAGTAACGATCCAAGCTCTTGCTTGTTACTGAGAATTTATGAATGCATGAACGCCTGGCAGGACGAGATACGCCCAAAAACCGAACCACGCCGCCCTCCTGTGCAGCCTCGAGTTGCAACAAAGCGTTACGTTTTTTTGAATCCGAATACACAAGTTATAATCGTTATAATCGGGCAGCACGGCACAGAAACAAACACCGCTGAATTTCCCCTCGCAGCAAACCCGTCGGCGTCTCCCACCGCTTCGTGGGGGCTGAGGGAGTTCCTGGGTGCCGTCCTGCCAAGTCCAGGATGCACACAAGGTCCACGTTCCTATAAAAGGTCCAACAAACTAGGATTTCCCACGCAGGTTCTGTTGATCCATGGAAATAAAGACGCCAGAGCATTAGAAGTCCATGGAGCTGTTGGCCAGACAGTCTCTGCGGCTGATGCTGGTGACCTGCTTGGTCTGCATGGCCTCCAGCTTGGGACACTCGGTGATACGATGGCCCAGCCCACCGCAGAAGGCACAGCCTCTCTCGCCTGGCAGACACAAAGAAGAAAAAACGCACTTAAACATAGATCCAAGACGAAAAGCTTTGATGAATCTACAAACATAAGCCATGAGATGAACAAGCAGCTTCGAGGACTCACCCCCGATATCCAGCATGGCTTCGTCTCCTGTCTGGAGCACCTGTAGGACAGGCGGGACTTTCTGCTTGGCTTCCACCAACAAGGCCTTTAAATCCATCAGCACGGACTCCTCTGCAGCGGTAAGGGAACAAGGCCAGAGCGTGCATTAGACATCACCAGACAGCTCACGTATTTCATTAGCACCATGACCAAGCAACAGTCAAAACCCGAACGTTTTCCTTCTCACCGCATCCCTTGTTGATGAACGTGGTGGCTATTCCGGTCTTCCCCGATCGGCCCGTTCGACCAATCCTGTGGACTGTCAAACAGAAAAACAAAATTTACTCCGATTGATGCGCATGTACAGGAAAGCGCCGCGCGACGCGAATCCCGCTCCCACCGTAGTTCTCGATCTCTTCCGGCATGTCGTAGTTCACCACGTGCTGGATGGCGGGGAAATCCAGACCCTTGGAGGCCACGTCGGTGGCCACCAAAACGTCCTTCTTCCCTTCCTTGAACGCCTCGATGGCTTTCGTTCTTTCCTCTTGGTCTGGCGATGATGAAAACGCAAGCGTTAGTCCGTTCAGCCGTTTAGCTTTGGGTTAAACTTCCAAATCTGCTCGGTACCTTTGCCTCCATGAATAGCTACAGCCTCCACCCCTTTCAGAAGCAGATACTCGTGGATGGCATCCACGTCCGCTTTCTTCTCCGCGAATATCAACACCTAGACGATAGCAAACAAGAAAAAAAATCTGAACAATGTCCGGGTCTACTGATCTAATGCAATAAGAAACTTTTTAATGACACTGGGCTTATAGAATAAAGGCTGTTACACGTCGCAAGCGATTTATTTGCATTAATTCGACTATTTTTCTGCAGAAGGGTGAAAAAACAAGCGCATGGCAACAACCGAGCGGGCTGATCGAACAATTTCTGGAGCAGATCAGCTTTGAACATGTTCAGTGAAAGTGAAATCTGAACCACCAGAGGGCGCTGATGACAGTTTAATGGTCTGACTAACATTATTATTGTTTGTTATGACAAAGCTAAGGCTCATCCAGTTTAAATTCATGCTACATACAGGAGGAGGAGTCTTTTGGAGGCACTCCAGCAGGTACACCATTTTGGCTTCTTCTTTGACGTACTCCACCTCCTACGAACAGGATTAAAAGCAAAACGGTTGAAAGTGTTAAAACGCCGGGCAAAACAATCACACGCTTTAAACACGCTGAAGCTCGAGCAGATTTTTTCGTGACGCGCCACTCTTCCGAGCTCAGAACTTCCCCTTTAAAACTCCAACTTTAAATACTACTTTCGTTTATCCGTCACCTGAATGACGTCCAAGCTGGCGGCTCCGGCTCTGCCCACGTTAATGGTGATGGGTTTGACCAGGGCACTTTTGGCGAAGTTCTGAATCTTCTTGGGCATGGTGGCGCTAAAGAGCAGCGTCTGCCTCTGGCCCTGAAAAGCAAATTCAGAACTTGGCGTTCGTTACAAGACACCCATGGCGTCCGTAGCCGAACCGAAACGAACCGAACGAGCACCTTAAAGTAGGAGAAGATGGTCCTGATGTCCTCCTCAAACCCCATATCGATCATCCTGTCGGCCTCGTCCAGCGCCAGGTAGCGACAGATATCGAGACTCACCATCTTCTTATTCAGCAGGTCCATCAGACGGCCCGGAGTGGCCACCATCATGTGCACGCCGCTGCAAAACGCAGATTTGAGGGGATATTTCAAAACGAAGAGGAAGCCACTTTAAAATACGTTCGATTTTATTTCAGCAAACAAGATCATCGGAAAAGCAACTTAAAAGTCCTTCGTTTCGAACCGGACCACAGTGCCCCCACGTTGTGTTCAGTAGGGTGTATGGTCACCCAAGAGGGTCAGAACACCCTGACAGTGCCGGGGCACGGACAGGATCAGATTATCCAGCAGTTCTTTTGATCCTCTTTGTATTTTTTTGATAGATTAAAGTTATATTATCTCATTTTCAAAACTTACTGCTTGACCACCTCCATCTGCTCTTTGACCGACATGCCCCCGATGCAGAGGGCGGTGCGCATCTGAGGCGCTCCCTCATCCTCCAGCAGCTTGCAGTAGTACTCGATGATTCCGTGGGTCTGCCTCGCCAGCTCCCTCTGCAGGAGCACACGAAACGTCTGGACCGTTACGCTGGGAAATGTTTTACAGACTAAAAACACACAGCACAGCCTGGCAGAAGAGTCCACGTTTATTAATAATAATAATAGAGCATGAGCATGTGTGTGTACGTACAGAGGGACAGATGATGAGGCCGTACGGACCCTCTCTCTTACAGAAGGGCAGACGTTTCTCCTGTTCCAGGCAGAACATGATTATCGGCAACGTGAACACCAGGGTCTTCCCCGAACCCGTGAACGCGATGCCGATCATGTCCCTGCCAGACAAACTACAAAAAAAAAACATGAACAGGTCAATAAGACAGGGGTACTTTGGGGTACTCATAAGGAATTAGTACTGGGGAGCATTAAAACTGATCTTACATAGTGGGGATGCCTTGGATCTGGATGGGGGTCGGATGAACAATTCCTTTCTTCTTCAGTCCTTTCAGAATGGCTGCGGCATCGAGAACAAACATGGAAACGTTAACACTGTGCATGCGTTGCGTTTTAAAAATTGGACTGCTACGAGACAGTATTGGCGGTACCCTGAGGGAGCTTCATCTCTCTGAAGCTCTTTACGGGCGGTGGGATGCCCTCACCCTCCACTAGGATGTGATACTTCTTCCTCACTCGCTCGTGCCTGGCCGGGGGCATGCTCAGTATGTAACGAGGAGCTTTCCAGCTTAAAGGGGTCACAAGTACAACGTTAGGGGATCGATTAGGGTACGGCAGCGGCAGGAAGACGAACTGGACGTCTCACCTAGTCCTAATGGAATCTTCATAGGTGATACCTTTGGCCATCTCCTTGACAGACATTAAAGCTGAAATTGAGCATCAAATAAAGGATCGTCAGGTGATCAGGTTTGTGACCAACAGTGGAAAAAAAAAAAAGATTTAAGAAACACCGATCGCAGATTTACGCACGACACTTCGCTTAGAAAGGAGCTATATAAACTGCGAACGAAGATTAGACCAAGGAGGTACCGGTTTTTAAATGCACGATCGTCCAGTTCCGATTTTCCCGATAGTCATCAAATGTTAACACACAGAAACAAAAAAAACAAAAAACAAAAAAACAAAAAAACTGTAGGAGTAGCTGATTTTGTACCTGGTTCTATTCTCTCACGACAAAATATCAATCCCTGCAGACCGTACTTTATAACAACCTTTTCATACAAACACAGAACGACTCCTCAGATCCGTTCTTTATTACACAGGCTGTAAACGGACAGGATATATTAAAACGTTTTTAAGACCATATACCCGTAAATGTGAATAAAATAAACACTAAGATGAACCCCGGGTCACTCGCACGTCGCAAAGACACACTGAAAGACACGGGAGGAAAAAACAGCTTACGAACAAAATAAACAGGCCATCGCAGCTTTTTTTGACTACTATAAACAGAGAGAGATGAGAGACGCACCCAAAATAACCCAAAAAATTACGATAAAAACAGACCAGAGCCTCTAAAAGCTAAACGTTAGGACAAACACGCAGGGATTGAGCGATTTTTAGAAATCACAAATTTACTTACCTCGCCCCTCGGCCACACTCTCTAGAATTTTCTCCTCCTCTTTCAGCTGCTTCTCCTTTGCCGACTCCTTTCGGGCTGCAAAAGCAAACCAGTTCATAATCCGTAACAGACTGGTTACACCTTAGACTCGTTTTCTGACTAAGCCGGCGTTCCACCAGACCACTTTTTAAACACTTTCATGGTGGCAGAGAGACTTCCATAGTCTGAATTAAAGCCTGAGGTCTCATAAAGATCTCATGAAGGTAAGATCATCTCTATCGGTTTGCTATAAGGGGGTCAGGATAGCTGAACATCTTAGACCTCTTGGTGCAGCCACATTGACCATAACAAAGACACTATGTGTGTATGTGTGTGTGTGTGTGTGTGTTACCCTGAGCTTTCTCCTTCAGATGTTGATGCTGGTCGAGCAGACTGACGTTGGAGCGTGGCCCAAGACCGTCGTCCTCATCTTTCTGTTCCCCTCCGCTCTCCTTCTGTTCTTCCTCCAACAAACCTTTCCCTCTGAGACGCTGCATCTTCTGCAGCTGAGGGTCCAAACACAAACCCCACCTCACGTTTAATATCTCGCCAAAAAAAACTGGGGAAAGCCATTTTCAGAACTAGCCCAAAAGAGCAAAAGAGAAGCGACTCGTACGTACCATCTGCTGCTTTCTAACCTTAACAGGAACGTAGGGTACGTAGTCATCATCTTCTGAAGGTTCTGAGGCCGACTTCTCCTCTGTGTAGGTTCTCTGGAGAGCAGAAAACGTCTCTTTAAATCTTACATTTATGTCATTTAGCAGACGCCCTTATCCAGAGAAACTTACAGTTCATACAGTCCTACAATGCAAGCCATTGTGGGTTAAGGGCCTTGCTCAGGGACCCAACTGTGGCATAGGTGGGATTTAAACCAAGGACCTTCTGGTCCATAGTCCAGTACCTTAACCACTAGGCCTACAGGCAAAAGTTTCTTGCCTATTGAACTGGGCACCCGATCGATCGTGATCAGTATTTAAAAGACGTTCTCACCCAGTCTGGGCACAACCAAATACTATAACAGCATAAAGCCCACATACACGTCTAATATGAGAACAGACTGCTCCCTTAGCATATCCCAGTGCTTACTGTGTGCTTTTCGACGCA
The DNA here is from genome assembly GCA_034780495.1 of Parotocinclus cesarpintoi. Taxonomy (NCBI): domain Eukaryota; kingdom Metazoa; phylum Chordata; class Actinopteri; order Siluriformes; family Loricariidae; genus Parotocinclus; species Parotocinclus cesarpintoi. Next base: position 10,587 of record JAUZSV010420003.1, read on the forward strand.
CTATATGCCTGTTTTTATGTGTTTTTCCCCCGATAGCTTTGTATATGTGTGTGTAAATACATTAAACCTCCTTAATCTCTAATAACGTCTTTATCTAGATAGCATTAGCGAGCGAGCGAGCTAACCTACGACACGATTTTTTACCAACTTATAGCATACACTATTTTATCTTAATAACACACGTATATTTTGGTATTACCAGAATGGTTTTGCCATCCAAGACAACAGTGATGACC